>JACXVL010000309.1:0-35294 GCA_014898675.1 Athelia sp. TMB
GTTGAGGCGATGACTCATCCATCGTTCTGCTCGAACGACAGCCCGTCCTATCAGCGACTAGAATTTCTGGGAGATGGTGCGTGAACTCACTCCCGATAGTTTCTGACACTAATCATATTTATAGCAATCATCGATCTTGTTGTGATGAAATATCTCTTTGACAAATTCCAAACGGCGAATTCTGGGGAGTTGTCGTGGGCCAGGTCGCGGGCTGTATGCGCACCAGCTTTGGCTTCAATCGCAATCAAGCGCTTGGAAATGCACAAGACGATCCTCATCAATAATGTCGGCCTCAGCTCTGCAATCAACCGCTATGTGCCCGTCTTGGAGGAACTTAGTTTCCAAGACATAGTCGATAAAGGATGGAAGCACGAGCCCCCGAAAGCAATTAGTGACGTGGTAGAGAGTATCATAGGCGCCGTACTGGTTGACTCGGGGTACAACTATGATCTAACAGTAGCCGTCACGGAAATCATGCTGGAAGACTTGCTTCGTGTGTTGACACCTTCTTTGCGAAAGGATCCGATTTCCGATTTAATGATCTGGACATCGTGCTCGGGCTGTAGAAGAATCGCTTTTCAGTGAGCTTACTTGCTTGATCTTTTGTTATGGTTTACTCATCGTTTGTGATTTTAGGAAATCCCAGACAATCACTGACGGCAGAAAAATCGACAGTGTGGCTATCCTTGTACACAACAAGCTTGTTGCTGGTCCAATATCAGCACCGAACTTATCACTGGCAAAGGGTCTTGCGTCCGAACGAGCTCGAGCGGTCCTCGAGGATCCAAAATCCGACTTGTCCCTCAAGAAGCTTTGTGATTGCGCCAAGAATATGGAGGTCGACCCAAGTCCTGCTGCCACTATGGCTGATGTTGGAACCGAGGAGAAAGGCAAGGCAGAATTGCAACTCACGGACGAGACGGAAGAAGGCTTTGCGAAGCTTGCAGATCAAGCACGAAAGGATTTTCGGGACTTGGCAGTGGCCAGCCCTTCGAGAACGCCCATGGAAGATTATACTGATGAGCTAGCTGTGGAACAAATGCTTCTACTTTCCTCTGATGATTGAGGTGCAAGATGGTTGATGTGATCAGAGGAACGTCTTGAAGGATGTCTTGTCTTGTATATGTATACGTTAAGCGGCCTATTTTCTCTCTCTTTCAGACGGTTCTCTGCGGTCTCATACACAGCATTTCGACGGGTCATTTGTAGCATATCAATTTCGCGAGCATTGGATCGTTGTACCGATGTAATTTCAGATATAGTTTTCTTGTTATCAAAATTCATCCACTATTTATTAGAGCGTATCTGGTAGATGCAAAATGACCATTTTTTTGCATTAAAGCTCACTTCAATTTATGCTATATGTACTCGGTGGGGCCAGTTGCTTGTAATTTTTAACTGTAATTAGTAAAATAATGAATACGGCGACGATGCCAAATGGTTTTGCGTGATAATCCGGGCACTTCTACTTCCTGCACGCACATTGTCGTTGCGCTCATCTCCCTCGTGGTGCTCGGAGATAGATTGGTGGCTGGGTATGCTGGTAGGTTTCGCAAGGCTGTTGCGGCGGAATTGTGACCACTGGTAGCAGCACGAACGGTAAGGGCTTCAAGTTTACCATGGCAAGGGGTGATAGGTTGTAGTGACATGTGAAGCGATAAGAATTTATGGAAAGTGCTATGATGTAAAATGTGCTGCAAGATCATTCAAAAATTCCCCTTATAGCTTACAATTTTGCATCAAGTGGGGCCTTAGATATATTGGCGAAATGCCGTTTTGCATCTACCAGATACGCTCTATTCACAAGAGTAATTTCTATAAGATCAACAATTTATGATCGTGCCGCATCCCTCAGCATAGAGATCGATCATGAATGTGTTCTACCAACCTGCACTTCCGATATTACCTTTCCTTGCATTGCTTCGACCTTCAGACGCTTCAGGTCTCCAGAACACCAATCAACGAGTTCGGCCAGCTTCGAAACTTACTGTCACAGGTTCAATCACAATTCTCAAATGTTGAACAAATGTTGAACGTTGAAATGTCATTGCTTCTCGTCATTGCCGTTTACATGCTCCACCAGCCGATCCCATGCCGTGCCTTGTGAAGCTTGGCAATCTTGTCTCCCGCCAGCACAACCATGCAAGCGTTCATTCTATTGAACCTAGCAAACGCTTCTCTCTCTGTCGGGAGAGAAAATCGCTCTGGTCCACTGGCTCTAGAATGTGTCACAGTTGAAGCAAATGATACAGATCGTAAGGCAACATCAAACCGCGACGTTTTTCTGGTCTTGCGCATCGATTCACTGGAAACACCTCTTGACCCTTTACAGAGGATCCAATGCTCCAGCAGGACCGCCCAGAGACGATATCTATTCGTAGATGGAAACGGGGAGCAGGTAATAGTCCAGCTGCTTGAGCCTGGCCCAGGGAAGGACAACGATCACATCCGGGAGGATTTGGAAACATTCGACAGCATATTATCTCAGTATGCCGAGTTCAAGGGCCCTGACTCCTCGTCCCAGTCTCGACCACCTCTACCCCTTCGCGCCTCGTCCATCGTTACGGATAACAAAGATGGTGATCTACGCGGGCACGTTATTCTGATGGACGAGGACAGCGGCCAGGTTGTCGGAGAGCTGGAGAATAACTTTACGGTTGAAAAGGATCCATCGCATGATCCTAATGGCAGTGAGGAGGAACCTGTGGTCATAGAGCTGCGCAACGAAGCTGGCGAGCCAGAGGAAGATCCGCGCGCTGTGTTTATTCGTGCTATACCTGAAGGCCATGGAAACTATATCACGAAAGGGGCCTCACTTGTCAGGTGCATTAAATTTGATGAATCCTGGTTTCCTCTCTTCTAACTCAAAGGTAGTTATGCGATATCAGGGACTACCAACATGCTGACCTCCGCGATGACCTCAGCATCGACATTCTATATCAAGAATTCCCAAGCTTATACCGAATCTCCATCATCATCTTCCAAATCCCCCGCCGATGGCGCGCCGCCATTGCCGCCTCGTGCACTTGTACTCCTAACGTCAGAACGCACACGCAAAGGCCTTGCAACAATGCACGCAGTCAGTGGGCAGGTTGCTTCAGTAAGCTCGAAGACAGCGAAGACGATCGGAGTGCTTGAACAAAAGGTTCGTTCGCCGAAAGTGAATCATGTTTTCACCAGATCACTGTTGATCAAACAATGTAAAGGTTACTCGAGCAGTGGTCGGAAAGGGCAAAGAGGTATACACCCAAATGAGTGGATCAACACTGGTACCGCCGTTACCACCTCGAACGCTCAGCACAGCAGCTAGCCCTGTGCATAGCAGGGAGCCCACTCCTGAACCCTACGCCTCGTCGCCGCCGCCTTATGCAGTCTATGCTCCGCGCCACCCGCCAGCGCTCCCACAGCGCGCCCCACCAACTTCTAAAGTAAACTCGAACCTTCCACCGCCAAGTAACTCGCGGCGATTGGTTGCATCGGCTGAGCTAATACTCGATACTATCGATACATCAACGAAGCAGCTCGTCGATGTAGGAAGCCAGCAATTAGGCGCCGTTATGGGACATAGGTACGCTGCCTTGATTTGGCAGTGCGAATTGTCAAACTCAATCCGTATGTTTACAGATATGGGGCCGATGCAGAGCAGTCGACGAATTATCTGACTGGGACTGCCAGGAATGTTGTACTAGTGTTTATCGATGTCAAAGGCGTGGGGCGGCGCGCGTTGATCAGGAACGCTGGAAAGGCAGCGGGGAAGGAGATTATCGCAGGTCGGCGCAAGATTGTGGAAGTATCAACGCCCACTTCAAGCGAGAAGTATGAAATACAGGTGAAGGCTTGAAGGACTTCGCTATCGCTTCTCACAACAATGGTTTATGGCTACTGGCTTTGTTAGTTGGAATTGAAGATATTGCGCGCATATTGCGCGCAATCCCCCAGCTGCGCTCCGATTGCAATGCGGGTCGTACATGGTGGGGCAATGGGCTCCGATAATTTGGAAGCTTCAATGCGTATATGATTTTGTACCACAGCATCTGAACGCATGTGAGCTGCTAGTCACATGCATGTATCTAAGCAGGCTAGAAGAGTTCCTTCAAGCTGGCTTGCCGTCACTTATAGCGCACTTGAACCCCCGGCAAGGCGTTGTCAAGTGTGCAGGTAGTGAAACCTGCTCGGTCTCCCGCAATCCCTTAACTCACATTAATGTAATTTCAGGGGCCTGAACACAGAGTTAGCCATCAGAAGAGTCCCAACGACTATTAACACTCACCAGTCCTCGACTTTCAAACGCTAACCAATCACCCGAACCTGTAGGTAATAAACCCATTCCCCGACATTTCCATAGCCCGACAGCGAGTGTCAATATATTGCATAGCACATAAACCACTTTCTGCAGAGGAAGGGCCGAGAATGATTTCGTTGGCGTGGTAGCAGGTTCAAAGGGTGCAAAAGCTGCGTGACGAGCAGGTTAGCTAGAAGCCCTAAGCACTGAGAACGCGCGACGCACCGGTGTTGATTGCAGCAATGTTCTTAAACGGGGTCATGAGGAGCATGAACACGATACCCATGCTGAATATCTGGACGCCTCCCCCAGACATGTAGAGCATGAATGCTTGCATGGGCAGTGATTTCGCAGGTGCGATCGCGAATTCCCATGCGCGGCTTTCCTTCAGCTTCACGTATGAGGCAGAAGTTGATCCCGACGCCTTGCTCGGGCCTTTCGACTGTGATGAACAGATATGGGTTTTCTGAGGGGATGGGTCGCATTCAACTGGATACTTACTATTACGGATGATGCGGAGAAGCCCAAGGGTGGTGGAAGGTTTCTCCATCTTAAGGGGTATATGAGAATTGTGAATAGTGTATTTGGAATGCTGCCTACTTTGAATTATCAATGGTAGAGTATTCTAGAGAGGTGTACATCTTCGAGCTGGTGATGGCGGGTGCAGCAACCTTTATGTCGTGACACGACTTCTGAGTCCCAATACTGTGACAGACGTGACGTGACGAGACAGCCACCGTCACGGTACCGTGATTCGTCCAACTCTGTCCAATTCAAGACTGGCATGCTGTACAGGTAACAGGAGCCTGTCAGGAGGGGACAGGAGGGGGCGACTATCTTCATTGATGTCACTCTCTGTGTGCTGACTGTAGGAGTGGGAGACTAACTGGCCAATCAGAGCGCAAATTGATTTGTTGACGGGATGGTAGGTAATGTCACTGATTTCTATACACCTGCTCCCTAATCTCTAGGACGGCCTTGTTTGTCACACAGTTTGCATTGGTTTAACAATTGTGCGCAGGTGACTGCAGCTAAAATTGATCACGCAAATCCCACAAGAAGTCGACATATAAACCCTATGTATCAATACTGAGGTTGCATTTGCGGCATACCCATCTGCGGAGGCATCATCGGCTGCCCAAAGCCAGGAGGTGGAGGAGGGTATCCCGCTTGCGGGTTGTACATCATTCCAGGCGGAGGAGGTGGCGGTGGAGGCATGCCCATACCCATTGGCATCATGCCAGGCATCATCTGCATCGGCATTCCTTGAGGCATGAGAGTCTGCTGCGGAGTGAACCCAGGCGGGGGAGCAGGTTGTGCGAGTATGCCCGCGAATTGGCCCTGATATGGCCCTTGTGGGTAGCCTGGCATTGCCGGGCGGGCCATTTGGCCGAACGCCATCGGTGCGGGCGGTGGTCGCGCGGCAACTGGGAGTGCGTTGTTTTTGCGGGCCTGAGCAGCGAGGAGTCGTTCAGCAGAGGTACCATGTCGCTCTCCTTTTCCGTCCTTCTTGAACGCGTATTGAACAGTGATAGCCTTGTTCATGAGGAACTGCCCGTTCATGGATTCGATAGCGGCGTCGGAGGACTCAAAGTCTGTGTATGAAACAAAGCCGTAGCCTTTTGACGTGCCGCTACTTGGATCACGGGCAATCTGGGAAGAGTTAAGTGATGGTTGAGGTACGCAGTGCTGATGTGAAGACTGACTTTCGCAGTAGTAGCCATGACTCCAAAGGCACTAAATGTATCGTATAAAAGGCGTTCGTCGACGTTGTCATCCAAGCTCCCAATGAAGAGGTTTGCGCCGACGTCCAGTTGTTTTTTGTCAGATGAAGCCTACAGAAAAGTGGTCAGTCAAACGGTATTGGGATTGCAGGCATCGGAACAGTTGTCAAGGATGGACGGGATAGCGGCGAGTATTTAAAAATGTAAGCCTGTGACAGACCTTGTTAACCCTGATAGGCTTTCCCCATAATTTGATCTGGTTCATGATCTTACAAGCATATTCGGCGTCTTCCTCTGTAAGAAACTCGCAAAAGCCATACCCTTGATGGGCCATAGAAATTCGGTCCTTGGGCAGGTGTACATTCACTTAAGGTAAAGCTTCTAGTCAGATTACACGCTAACATAAAGTCACTAGAGTACGCACCGACAGGGCCTGCTTGCAGCATCAACTCCCAAACGAGCGCGTCTGTACAGCGCTCGTCAAGATTTCCCTGTCCTCGTGGTGTCAGGCTTTGATACTTCCCAAGAGAATGTAGGCTCACGAGATAAACGGTGGCCTCTTGGTTTCGGTCATCTTGGGGTCGAGACATACTTGATGGTCACTGGTCTGGTGGACGACGAGCACTTCAATCGGCGTCCGAAAAAGGGAATGAACCCCAGTGAAAAACGCTTCGAGCGAGTTAGTGGCAGACAGTGGCAGGTAGCGCGGAAAGCCAGCGAGCGTGCCATTTCGTGCCGTATCCAATTATCAACGAAGCAGTTACCAGCCGTTATCCCGTCGCAATTGGCCTAACCGTGTGAATATCATCATCTCAGAGCTTGTCTGGGCTCGCTCTGCATGAGCCCATTGCAATGGCAGGCTTAATTTTTTTCTTCAAGTGTGTTCTCGCCGGCCCTAAACTTGTTCCCAGCTGGCATTTGCTTTCGAGGCCGTTCCTCTCCTTTCCTCCATCGATATCGTCTCTTCCCTCCCTCCCTGCTGGCAACACTCTTCGCCTTCTTTCAACTCATGCTACTATATCGTCTTATTGGCAACACCCTCAATGCTTTCCAAGGCTCTGTCCTGCTCACACCATCCTTGCTTTCCAGATTGCTCCTTCCCTAGCGGCGCCTTCGTTTGGCCAGCTTGTATCGATCATTCCCTACGCGGTCGGCACTACATTCAATGTAAGTATGGTATGGCTTTGAAACATGATTTACTAACTATTGTACTGAACAGAATGCAATGCAGAGTCGCATGTAGCAAACTTGAATGACAGTGAGTCCTCATAGTATCTTCATAGCACTACACTAACTGTATGCAACAGTACATTTATCTGGATATCTACGAATGGAGAAGCTGCATTGTCAAGGTGAGTTTATTGGGTCTACACGTGAGGATGGCACATTGCCTGCGTCACACTCGATAGTATTGGGATAGTATGCAGGCGGGGGCATACGCGGTATATTGTATTGTGCAAGGCGGATATTTGTATATTTCAGTCCAAGTAGCCATATGTAGCCACCATTGTAGCGCTTTTCGATAACATGATAATATGACCATATTTCCTACTACATGCCGCGCGCTCTGCTATGGATTGTCTATCTATATAACATGCCTAATAAATGGCACTAACCCGCTCGGATGTGCTCGAACGTACCACTACCTCGCTCGAACGTATCACTATCTCCCTCGAAGCCGCACCATATTTTATTGCGCGTATTGCGACAGCGGACCGCTAGAAAAGATGCCATCAAACCGTCGCACCTCGCTCAAACCGCGCACGATTTCGTTCGCTCCGGCACGAAATATTCTCCCTAGGGTTGCGAGAGAGTGCGGCAGCGGGCCGCTCTATTTCGCTCGCTGGCGTACGTTTTCGCACGAATCGATTCTCACTGGGAATGAACGCTCGGAACCTGTCATCCTCACCAAGTCACGGTCAACTAAACTCTTTTCTTTCATGTCTTTATGTTCAAATTCGACAAGCCACATAGTATCTGGATCCAGAATGACTCCTAGATATTCTTAACCGTCACATTAGCAGATACGACCGAAAAGCCTCTTGTGTAGCCGTTCAAATGGGGGACCCTCCTTCAACGCCTCAGTCTAATTCAATCCCCGTCGACATCTCTCCTTGACTTTTGACAATCCATCAGGGTTCTGGCAAGCTCCTTCGAAATACAACAACGCTAGCGTTCTTTCGGACAGTAGGGGTTCGCTCCTTGAGCTAAGCTCGAAAATGTGGTTCGGAGTTATTGAGCTTATTGTCCGCATTGTACTTCGGATGGCAACGACAATGGCAAAAATCTTTGTCCTCCACCTAGATTTGGCGCCTTATGACGGATCCAGGCCACATCGCGTATATATCCCTCTTGCTTTGATAAGGAACACATTCCCCTTCCCTTCTCCATTTTGCTTTCCCGGTGAATCTTTCAGGTCGTTCATTCGCTATCAACTCGCCAGTCGATTATGTCTAAGTTCACGCTCTTTTTCTTGGCGTTCTTTCTCCTCGCCGCAATTGCTTATGCACATCCGCTCGCAAACCTTGCCGCTGTACCGAGACCTACAAAAACCCTGAAGCAATACACGATGAAGCGTGGAGATGCCACCGCCAGCCCCGTTCGACGTGGGTACGGTGCCCCATCCGGCAGACCATCTCAGCGGTATTTCACCATATATCGCCGCATCTCCTGTACATAATTGCTGATCCATTTGTCCCGCAGGCCGCAGGGAAATGCTGGACAAGAGCATGGCGGAGGGCAAGGGTATGGTGGAGAAAACGGGCATGGTGGAGGATCCAATTGGCGAGGGAATGATGGAAATTCGCACTGAACTGGTCCACGACTCCAGGCTTGAGCTCGAGGCTCGACCATAATTTATCTCCAGACTGTGGCGCTTGCGCCATCCTGGACGGTCGGTCGATCCGACTCCATGCATCATTGCTCACGCTCGTTGCCATCACATGTTCGCACATTGCACATGTATATTCACGTAGGGTGAGTTTCATGCTAGTAAATGCGACGCCTTGCATAGCTCCTTGTATGCTCACTCTGTATTTCACACAGCCTGTGGCCCTTGACTAGATGACTGAATTTACGATACTACTTGTTGACCCACTTGGACATTGCTTGCCTCTAGTATTAATTCAATACGCGTAAACCGCATGGACTTTTGTTGTCATTGTAGAGATACCAATGAGCTCAATCAATTTTGTCTGTTCATCACATAATGTTTATAGCACAACGCAGACCGTAAGTTCTTCTAAATCAATAAAAGACAAAGTAAAGGGTATTAGATTGCCACCCAAGACCCAAAGTACACAAGACGAAGAAGCACAACTCAGGGCGTATGCGCCCACTGCCCTTATCTCTCTAAAGCCACGAGATATGGGAGGAAACAAAAAAACAAACGCGTAGCTTCACGACGACGACAGTATGTACTAGGATCTGTATAGTTGGGTAAAGGTAGGTAGCAATGTCGTGTAGCGCGGGACTCAGAAGCAGATAAGCGAATGATGGATGAATGTCGGATGTATGAGAAAATAAGTCGTATGGGGCGTGAACAGGGTTCGTAAGGAAGAGGCAGAGGCAGCATTGACAGAGGCCCTGCTCGACATTTGCTTAGACGATGACACACTTGTTCCGCTTCTTCACAACGGGAGGCTCAAGTGCCGCGACGATTGCCTGGCAGGGGAAATGTCAAAGGGGTCGAAAATATCATATGAAGTCGTACACACCTCATCGAACACATTCTTGAGGCCCTTCTGTGTAAGAGCAGAGCACTCAACAAATTTGACAGCCCCCAACTCCCGCGCAAGTCTCTCGCCCTGCTCAGTCGTAACAGGCCTCTGCTTTTGCCTCGCGAGCTTTTCGATGACCTGTGAATCATCCCGCAGGTCGACTTGTGTCCCGACGATAAGGCAGGGAACACCAGGACAGTGGTGGTGAACTTCAGGGAACCATTTTTCCTTCACGTTTTCGAAGGATGCCGGGGAGGTGACACTAAAGCAGACAAGGAATACGTCGGTCTGGGGGTACGATAAAGGGCGGAGTCGGTCGTAATCCTCCTGACCTGGAACAAAAATTTACTCTGTCAGAACACAGACGGCGATAATGCAGTGGGAAAGCGCACCGGCAGTATCAAATAGACCCAGAGTATAAGGATCCTCCCCAATCATGACGGTAACCGCATAATTGTCGAATACCTGACAACATGTGTGATTACAGCTATAGCTCAGGAATGATTGACGAACTTACGGTCGGCACGTATTCACTGGGAAACTTGTTGGTAGTGTACGATATCAACAAGCAAGTCTGAGAAAAGCAGGCACGAGTAGATTCAGATTAAACATTGCATCTGTGCGCACAGAACGTATAAAACACACACCTTGCCCACGGCACCATCACCCACTACGACGCACTTGATTGTTTGCATATCGAAGGAAGCGGTCTAACGAGAGTCGTGTAAATGGTTGCGCTGGCCGAAACGAGGTATAAGCAGGCGTTCGGCATCATTCTTTGGTAGCTCCGCAAGGGGTGCAGCCTGATGTTGGCTGTGGCCGCACAGCGTGGTTACCACGCATTGCGCACGCGGGTGATGGCGGAATTGCTCGACGGGAGAACGGGGCAATATGTGTACAAAATAAAGACTCACAAGCGTTAGAAATGGACTCGTCTGACGTGAAAAGAGACAGTCGGAGTTGCAGAACGCCCGGAACAGGGATCGGTCAGTTCAAACTTTTGACTGTGAGCGTTAGCACGTATGCTTGGTGCAGTCTGTAGTACAAATGAGCACGCACAACACGGTAGCGGTCGTTGGGGAGGAGTTGGGAATGAACAACGCGAGTGATAGCGTTTGGCTAGAAAGTCTCCTTTAGTCGCAGTGCGTCTGTTTGCACCGGCCCTAATAAGGTAGTGGCGCATGGGCGTGCCGTTTACCCACGCCTCCTAACTGAACGCCTAATTAACACTGTTGCATAATGTAGGTAGCATTTCAAGTTGTATCGTAGCCAAATTATATCATTACTTATATGCGGATCACTATGCAAAAGTGTAGAAAAGTCAAATATACTGTATAACTTACGAAGGATGGTGGACTGTTACACCTGATAACAGATAGTAGTATCAAGAAAAAAGTCATAAGTGCGTGACTCATTCAGAGGATTTGAACCTTTTGCTGGACGATTCATTCACTGAACGAAGTGTAAGCATCGTGTCATTCTCGCGCGTGCTGAAGACGCACGCACGCTGAGGTTCCATAATAGCGGATTGTGACCACCAGTTCAATAGTCCTTGTTTAGTGCCAGTGACAAGTGACGATTCGGAGCTTGCCATGCCTCGATCGTGTACCTTCACTTCAGTCAGCATACATCACGAATGATATAAAATCGTGACTTACTGCTATTGCTTGAATAGTGCTGTCTGGCATGGGTTCAACATTCGTAACGTTAGAGGATCTTGTCATTGCTTACCTTCGCAGTGATCTAGGACACAGAGAACATTTGCCTTCTCCTTGTCCCACACCAAGACACATCCGTTCATACTTCCAAACAGAACCGTCTGTCCTTGGTTCGCAAAAACCGCGCCGAACTCGTGCGTCAGCTTCTGGACAAGTTCCTCATCCTTGATTGCATACACCTGCTGAATTTTGCCATCCCCACTTGGCCCAACACTGACCAGATGTGCACGTCCACCTGCTTGAGCAGCAAGTGCAATGTTGCCGGTAGGGTCCACATCGAGGGTGCGCCTGTCGAGTAACCATTGTCAAGATATAGTTCACTGGAAGCGGGATGCCCGATACTGACACTTCGGATCGCAAAAATGCCATTGCTCGAATTGTGCCGTTAGGCACTCCGCAATACCATCTGGAGAAAAGTAAAAAATGGAGGCAAAGGTAAGGGAAATGAATCTTACAAGACCCCGTCTTTGGTACCCCCAAGGAGCGCATCTCCGTCTTCCACAAACTTAATTGAAGTAACATTTTGTCGAAGAATGGACCGTTGAGGCTGCCAGGTACCTTGACAATCCTGTCAATAACCACTTCCGCTGTAGGACTGTGAATGTTTGATACCTTTGATCCATAACCAGACTTTGACACCATATTTTGGCAAGGCTACTGCTACGCGATCTCTCATGTACGCAAGGCATACTTTTCCATCGTCATCACGACAATCGGTGCCAGCGTCCACGATCTTCGCCCATTGCCATTGATTTGAGCTCTATTTCACGGATAATTGTCAGCAGCCGACTTCATCAATAGCCAAACCAAATATGACTGACAGTCCGGCTCCATTTACTGACAATGCCATCCTCACAGAGCGAAACTATACCGGTGTCGCCAATCATCCAAGAAACTGATATAACGGGTGAGTTATAAGCCAGCTTCGCCATTTCAGTTCGTGATCTATTGTTCCATATCCGCACCGTCTTGTCGTCGCCTGGTCGGAAAAATGTCAAGCTAGAGCGAACCGGAGGTGCATCCAAACACACTCACAATTGACTAGAAACTGGCTTCCGTCCGAGGAAAACGAAAGCTCTTTGATAGCAACGTCTTTGTCCCCTTTGATGCGCAGCCGATGTGTACTTTCGATGGTAGGCCATCGAATAGTTCGTTGGACAGTGGTCCGTACCGCGTATGGTTCTCTCGACAAGGGTGATATTGTTCGTTTAATACCTCTTGATTCGCGGGAATTGGCTTGCGGTACCGCGGCGTCCGGCTTTGAAGGAAGCAGATGCATGTGGAACTTGCCTACAAGGTTGATTCATTGAATATCAGTCGGGTAAACTAGAATAGGGGGGATAGTACCGTTAGTCTTAGAAGCCTTCATCTGATTCTGTCCCGGGCGCTCTACCTGACCCCTGGCTTTTTTTGCGGGTGGGAGGGGGACAGGCTCTGAAAAATCAAAAACGAGAGGGTACCCTGTTTTATCCAGTAATATAGGACTTTGGAAGGGAATCACATCGTCGACAGGTTCTGCATCGGAAAGTCAATTTAAAGGATGAAGAAAAGCAAGTGAAGGTCTGACCGGCTTTGATCGCCGTAACATGTCCATGGTCATTTGGGCGGGTCTCCGAAGCTCTTAAACCTGCGCCGCCTTTGCGTGTATGCGTTTGCGAATGAAGTGTAGGGACCGTAACAGGGCTAGGCGAGCGGGAAGGGTACAACAATATACTGCCGAGGTCACCTTGGGGCGGCTGATCTGGATCAATTCTGCGTTTGCGTGACATATTCACTGAACCATGCGTTCGGGCGGGGCCCAGAGGCGTCGCATTTGCGCCGCCAGCTGTAGGTGCATAGGGCCAGCCACTCCCAACTTTGACCGGCTTTTTTTTCCTCGATTTCTTTTGACCGTTCGCAGCAGTATTCGGTGCCACTTTGGTCTGAGAAGGTATTCTATATCCAGATGACGGTCGAATTCCGAGGGGGTTGGACGATGGCCCAATGGATATACCTGCTAAAGATCGCGGATCTGGAGGTGGGGATTTTCGCAGACACTCAGCAGGATATCCATATTTACCTTGCCCATGTCCGATAGGCACAGCGTCGACATCGATATAGATTGGCCTTCTTCCCGTGCTGGAGGAACCGGTTGCCTGGAGTCGACTCACTGCTGGACGGGCCGGCAGATAACTCGGCTTTGGAGGAAGATGCTTGGGCACGTATGCATCCACATCTATGTAAGTGGGCTTTGGCGGTGCGCTGCTTGTCGTGCCCTTGGATACAGCGAATATGCTTTTTGCGGCATTGGCGTTTGGAACAGCTGTACTGGCAGAGTCGCCGTGTACGATTTCGTGAGATGCAGTAGGGAATCTACCCATCGAGGGTATTGCAACGTGCGGTTTTTCCATGAAGGCACCTATTGGTGAATTTAGTGAGGTAGTCGGATGTGGGGAGCGTGATGCGCCGTTCCGAGACTGAGCCGACACGAGTCCCGATTTCAAGCCGGCTCTGTTTGGTTCAGAAGGTGAAAGCGGGGACTCCTGCATGGGCGACAATGACTCCTCCTTGATGAAAATATTATCGGTCTTAGATGGTAGCAACATCTATGATCACGTGTAAGCCGGGGAAATTCCTAAAGCGAATGTACGTACCTCGGGAATTGAGGGGCTAATGACCTCGTCCTTGATAACCGGCGATATGGGAGACTCCTCCATGGCAGAGGCTGTAGATGCTCTCGAAGGAATATCAATCATGAGAGCAGGCTTTCCAATACATTAGAGAGGAGTCAGTAGTTAGAGGTATCTATTCTTACCTTTGTGGGTGGGAGTGGCGGTGACGAGGTGGGTTCGGTCGCCGCCACAACCATCGAGGGCTACTTACGAGATTAATTGCGACCAGCAATGAGACTAAAGTTGACTTACCTTTGGAGAGGAAGCGGGAGGGGTTAGCATAGATAAAAGATGGGCGGGAGGATGGATAATATTTTTGGTAATAGTTGGCAGAGATTGTGATGCCTTAGGGTTATCGAACTCGCTCTTTGGGGTTGCAACACCTACGAATTCCGTCATGAAGCCCGCTGATATGAACGGGTTTGGGATTGCTTGTTTTCGTTTGGCTGGTATGAAAGGGGTGCTAGCCATGAGCTGTTCTGCGGCAGGCACGTTGCTCCCGGATGTACCGTTTGGAAGCGGGCGTGCTTGCAACGCCACGCCATTCATCCCCGAAAGCGCCCTCGGGCCATTCGGCGGCTGCTTTACGCCATTAGGAAGCGAAATGTGCTGTGGTAATATCGTTGGGTCGGTCGCGGGTCTGGGTGGCCAGCCGTGAGGTTTGGGCGCAGGCAGGCCGTGTACTTCGGGAGGTGATGTCACTGAAGGCGTAGGATGTGATAATATGTGTAAATCTGGAATGATAGAGGTATCATCCTTCATGCTGAACTCCGGTACTTCTCGGTCGCAGGGTAGCTCCAGGATAGGCACAGAAGGGGTATACGTCGGGGACCGAACTAGAGGTGAAGTTAGGTCAGGTGGTGACGCAGGTAAAGAAGACGCGATGGATGACGCTGTAGAAGGTAAGATGTAAGCTGCGGCAACAGAAGCTTTGTGGGTGGGAGATCGTGGCGTGCTGCATTGAGAGTCGAGCTCCATATCAATAGGTGACAAACTACGGACACGCGCAATCTGCCACTATTAAGCAAGCCAAAATTTGGATCTCTATAGGTGACTCACCTCATTAGAAAAATTGAGACCTGCACCTTCCATGACGCTAGTTTTGTGCTCAGGTAGTATGTCAACTATATCAGTCTGGACATGTGTCGAGGTGATATCCCGTGTAATTTCCTGGGTCTGAATAGGGATTGACGTATAAGTCTGTACACAAGGAGGCGTTTCTGGAGGAATTACGCCCGGTTCGACTTGGACGGCGATGGACGAATAGGTAGGAGGTGGTATGGATGCCATAGTGGACAATTCTGAATCGAGTGGAATGATGGGACACCCTTAAGGATTGTATATTTTTCGAATAAGCTTCTGGGATGTATCACTCACCTTCCTCTGCGCTGTTTGAATCCGGCACCCGCTTCGTCCACGTCCTCCGCATCTTTGGAGGCAAGATGTCGCGAATCGGGGGCACGACATGCTCCTTCCCTACATCCATGGCACTATATCCAGTATCCTCCGCACTTTCTCCAGGCCCTGGAAGATCGCCCTCGAATACCACAGCCTGGTCTCCGAAATGCCCATTCGTTGCTGGAAGACAGAGGAGTATCTCTTTTCCCGGTTTTACTTCAATCCTTTTCTGAGCAAATAAGCTGAAGTATACAACGGTATTTGATTTCTCGTCGTCCGTTGAGTCATCGGTGACTTCGACGCGTCGCAATATAACATGCGCTTTCTGCGATGAGCCATGCGCACGGAACCGCAAAGAACCCCTTATACCGAGCATTGAGGCGACTGTAAGTGAACCGACTGTGCCCTCGCTGTCGCCATCGGAGTCTTCCATAGGATGGGTGGAGGTTTGAAGCCTACGGCAACTTCAGAAGAACAGCGTCGAAGTCTTAACCAAATGTTACCTCTAACGAAATTCGCACTTCACGAACCACGCGACTCGTGGGTAACTCTTCCAATTAGGGACCGCTTCCATCCTTGCCTCTAATCTCAAGTACTGTCTTGGTACTGTCCGAGGAGTCAGCTCGCCGCGCAACGCTTAAAGACAATCTACTGTTACATTTGTCTCAGAAGGGGACTATTAGCGTAGCTATCATCCAGTATCCTACAGATGCCTGGAGAAAAGTTGGCCTGGATAGGCATTAATATCACAACAACCAAGAAACGTATCAGGAGATTTCACGATGACAGAGACATTGTCAGCCAAATGGTCGCCACACATCCAGCTTCAAACATGGTCATCAGAAGCCGTACTCATAAATATTATCCCATATACATCATCATTTGAATTCTTCTACAGCACTTTCATTGAATTTTCGACTTGCTGGTTTTCGCTTCAAGTCGGGTTTAAAATGTGAGTTTTACGGGTATCCGAAGAGGAAATACATCTTACAGCGTGTCGAAGCAGTGAGCTGCTTTCCGGATGGCGATGGATATGAAGCTACAGTCTTCGAACCGGCTCCAACCTTCTCGGCGGGTGCACCGAAAACCAGAGGCCCAGCGAAGTTCTTGAAGGTCCTGGTGGTGAACATCCCAACTAGTATTATCGCGCAAACAGCGCGCGCTGTCTCCGGATCGACCGGCGCAGCAGTGAGTCCAAACTTAGATTCATTATCACCAAGGTAGCCGCCGAGCAGGCCAATAATGGTGACATGCAAGTCCGCCCAGAAAGGTTGAGCATGGGTGAGGAGGGCGAAAATTCCCGTGATAAGAGGCGCACACCATAAATCCGTGGTTGTCCACCCATAGGGCTGAAGCTCAGCGGGTGTTGTAAGTGTGAGAGGGGTTGGATGGAGGAACGAGAACATGTTGGTCAGGAAAAAACCACCATTGGCTGTGATCTATATGAGGTACAAGACTATTTAGTACTGATGCGATCCGAAGAACGTATCGCCATGTAAAGAACGTACCAGCGACGTTAAGAGAAGAGTCCAGGGCGATGCCGCAAGTACGGGAGATGTATGCGTGGTGATCGCTGGGGGTATCAAGTTGCACAGAAGGTATGCACGCGTGAATCCATCTAATACTGCCAGAGGAAGTTCCAGCCCGAGTGAGGGAGCCGGTACGGTAGGAAGTATCTCTACAAGGGCCTGCACTGATGCATAAAGTGCAGGGACAACACCTGATACCATAAAGGATGGCGTCAGGCCAAGCAGTGGAGCTATCCATTTCCCAAGATGAGTAATGTATAGAGAATTCTGGTCGGTCAGATGCTCACAAGTCATAGTTTCCCCTCCATAAACGACTGTCAATGTTGTACTCAAGTCCTTGACAAATGATTTCTCTTCAAACTGACCCACAGCCGGTAAACAAGGATAGCAACGGAAATGAAATGAGGATGGCGGACGAACTTCAATTTTGGACTTCTTCACTCCAGATGCCTTTAGTTGCTTTGCAGCAATGTCCTCCCTCAACTGCCTCAGTACGACACATAATCGAACAGTAGCCAACAGGTCGAGGCTACTGATGCTCAATCCAAACCATGTAAACGGCGCAATGGGTTGCAGTGACTGCTGGAAGATGTTGACGACGGGGTTTAGAAGCTGGGAAGACATTTGAGTAGCGGACTTATGCGGACACTGATGGTGGTAGGTAGAAAGCTTCGTGCGGACCTCGCCTCAAGGTCGTGGAGGCGAACAGGAGGCTACAGGAGGTCGCCGAATGACGGTCGTGCGCCAGTAGCCGTCCCTGAGCTTGCTAGTTTCGGGTATTCAAGCCCCTGTCAGTAGGGGTCTTCACAGTAGACGATTAAGTCGCGATTAAGTTCGCGATTAAATCAAAAAAAACTCGGTAATCTGTGACCCATAATCGTATGTTAATCGTTTCTCAACTTTGATTTCGGGCGATTCTGTGACTTGCGATTCTCGCTTCCCGGCCTCAATTCGACGACAATTACCCGTGTCTATGTCATCCTCAGGCTATGATATTAACTGTGAATACTCTGTGCAATACATCAGTCATCATACGACTCTCAGAGTACATGGGGATGAGCAAATGTGAATGGCCTGTAGCAAAATCGGCCAGTAAACAACCAGGTAAATTCAAAATGAAGTCCCAGAATCTTTCTATAATATTGCGCAATCAAAGTTGAGGCGCGATTATGCTGTGATCATGGTCACTCGATTAGTGAAAAATTTCTCATCCACCACGACGGTGCAACACCTCAACGCGGTGTGGTGGTCTAGTAATCCAAACACGACCTGGAACGTGTTCCAGATACGAATTGGATGAAGCCAAGATTGCACTGGCCTGAACGGGCAGCCTGAACGGGCACAAAGGCGAACGCCTGCTGGCAAACACGCGGACCACACGAGTCTGCCAGCTCCATCTCTCTCTTAAACTTTCGCCCTGTCTCTATAACTTTCTTACCTAACGTACCCAACGCTCAAAGACCTCCCCCGCTGTCGAGGGGAGGGGGAAAGCCCTCGCCAAAACCGCCACGTCACCCGTGTGTAGTCCCACCTACCCAACCCCTCCCCCCGCCCCTCTGACGGGAACCCGCTCACGTCTTCCTCTCCCCGTCATTTAACCCGCACCTCCTCTTACCCAATTCCCCGTTATTAGGTGCCCACGAGCAGATACACGAGGCCAGCGCCGCGCCGCCCGAAGCCCCCCGATCACTTGAACTGAGACGACGAAGGACACGAGGCCCCCCAATCCCCCCCGACGAAGCATGGCACACGAGGCGTGCGGTATAAGAGCCCTCCCCTTCCTCTCGTCTCGCTACTCCTCTAAGGACTCGCTTTCCCCGCTTGACATCCCTCTCGCTCTAATAATGAACCCCGCTGCCCCTACTCCCGCTTCTGCCCAAGGCCCTACACTCCCTGCCCCCGCCCCTACGCCACCTACCGATAAGGCCAAGAAGTCGGTCAGGCTGAACGAGGAAGGCGAGAAGGTGGTCATCCGCCTTCCCGTTCAGACAAAAGGCAAGCCACCACATCCTCACGCTCTCCCCATCTACTATTCCCCTGAACGATCCCCCTCTTCCCTAGAGGCCCCTCCCTCTTCCCAACCGGTAGGCTCCAAGAGACACCGTTCCTCCACGAGTGGTTCCGTCTCCTCCAACAACGAAGATCCCGACCTCCCCCCTCCTTTAGGCCCCAATGACGCCCCTCGCCAACAACCCACCCCCCCGCAGCCTGACCAGCCCCAGCCCCGTCCCGACGCCACCACGAAGGACAGCTCAGTTCAGCAGGGAGACACCCAATCCGCCGATGTCACTCCGACCAACCCGCCGCTGCTCATGCGCCAACCTGAGGTCTCTCAAGCCGACCTCGACGTCATAAACGAGCTCAAGGAGAGCGAAGCCCGTCGCGTCCAAGACAACCAGAAAGAAGACAGGCCAAAGTTTGTCCAAATGCCTGCCGCTGGCCCCCCCACCATCCACTGGGCCCTTCCCTCCGGCCTCCTGGAGAATCTCAAAGCGGAAACCCTCGAGACTTGGCTTCGTGAGGACGGCTCGGCTGTCTTGGCCACAGCCCACTTCGTCAACTCGTGGATGCCTGGGCGGTCGGGAGTTATCGCCTCCCTCATCAAATCGGCAACCAAGACTTTTTTCAACCTCCAAACTCTTTTTGTAGCCCCGGCGATTCCCTCGACGAACCCGAACCCCTCTGAGGAGAACGCAGCCCCCTATGTCTTCTGCCTCCTCCACCTCGAGAAGGCCCAAGCCGATGCGATTCTATCCCAAGGCTGCCTTGCGAACGAGAACATCGTGATCAATTTCTTCTCTCCCTACCACCGCTCCCCCACCTCTTTCGTTGGTACCATCAAAGGCCTCTCCAACATGGAGGAATACGGTGCCGAAGATAAGCTCAGAAACTACCTCCGAGCGATCTTCAACGGCTCCTGCCCCGTCTACGACGCCGTCAGGACCCATTTCAACACCAGCCACGCCAACGAAGACGTCGTTATGGACGCAGAAGAGAGGACCCTCTTCGAGGAGGCGCGAATCGCCGGAATGCTCTGCGACATCGAGTTGAACATCCTTCCGATCAAACAGAAGGGCGGGGAGGAAACGCCGGCAGTCAACATTTATCTCCCCTCCCTAGGCCGAGTCTCCACAGCAAACTGGCTCGCAATCCTCAACGCGATTGCTAGCGTCGACTACACCTTCAGCCTTTTCGGTCGCGGCACCTACTCGAGGGGCTTCAAGTGCGTCCAGTGCCATGGTATCGACCACCCGGCCGGCCTCTGCCCCTACCCGAAACTTAACGGGTGGAGAGAGATTTGCGACCTCAGCATCGACTCAATGGAACAATACCGAGACCGCATCTTCAAAGACCACCCGCTGCCGAAGTCGCAGCCAGCGGCCACAACTGCTAGCCCAGCAGCCCAAGCCAAATTCGCCAACGATGGACAGGGTAGGGGGAAATCGAATTCGAGGAGGGGCGGACGCCGCGGGGGCCGCGCTCTTTAACTATCCTCCTTCATTATGCGCTCATTTAACATGTACTCACTGTCACTCTGATGAAGAATATATTTGTTTTCACGCCCACTCAGACAGCAGTATCTCGATCGCGCGTGCCCCCAACCACAAATTCAACTTCCCGCCGAGCCCAAATATACTGACGGGTCTCCCCCCGGACAGGAAAGCGAGGCGGCTAAGAGCTGTCCCCTAGAACCCGGGTCAGCCAAACCGGCGCTTTCGGCGTCGGTATCAACGGCGGCCATGTAGGCCAGGTGGAGCCGGTAAAGCAGCGCAAAAACCCCAGGTTTCAGAGGGTTTCTAGGCTGCATACACCGACCGTGGAAGCCCGGGGTAAATAGGCTCCCGCACCCAGGGTCTACCCGCAAACTGGGGCGTAACCAGCGGGGACTTCGTCTTCTTCTCCTCCTTTCTCTGGCAGAGATCCAGAGCGGGTGACCAAAAGCACCCACGACCAGGTTTTCGAGCGCAACCGGCACTTCCTCGGCGGTACAAGAGGGGGACGTGGTCCCGCCGCCGCCACTTCCCCCGATGAAAGTCAGCCCGAGATCGGGGCGGACCCCTCAAGTGAAGTCCAAACGGAAGATAGGGAACCAGCGCGAACACTCGAACCATCCCTCGACGGAGGAGCACAAGTTCTCGAGGATGCAGTCGGACAAGACTCCCCCTCGGGCTCACCAGCCCAAACCCCCATAAGCTTCTCGCGAGTCCTCGGTGAACAAGCCGACGACCTCCAATTCCAAAGCAGGGCCAACACCCCGCTGGAATCTCCCCTATACCAATCCCCCCCTGACTCTCCGGAACAAGCCCAGAGTCCGAGCGGCGAGAAAAGACAAAAGCCAAAAGGGGCGGCAATAAAAATCGCCTCACTGAACATGAGAGGTAAAGGGTCGACCCCGCACTCAAAAATGAGTCAAGAAGGAAAATGGTTCCACCTGAACCAGCTAATGAAAGACAGGAACCTCGGCATCCTTGCGATCCAAGAAGCGCACATGACCCCTGAATACGCAGCAACTATTTCAAAGCTCTTTGGGAAGAGACTGGAACTCTGGTACTCTCAGGGCGGAAACGCGAGGGCAAACGGAGTCGCTTTTGTTGTTAACAAAGACCTAGTAAACGTCAGCGGCATGGTACTTCACGAAGTCATTCCCGGGAGAGCAATGCTACTGATCATGCCGTGGCACAACGGATCCTCGCTCACCATTCTAAATATCTACGCCCCAGCGGAAGACATGTCCTCGAATGAAAAATTCTGGAAACAAATCAAACATGAGTACGACAACAGCACGTGGCCACCCCCAGATCTAATGCTGGGTGATTTTAATGTGGTAGAAGACTCACTAGATCGCCTCCCGGCAAAGCCTGATAACAAAAACACAGTAGAAGCCCTTAAGGCATTCAGAAGACCACACCACCTCCAAGACGGGTGGAGACTGGAGAATGAGGACGAAAAGGCCTACTCATTCCTGCACGGCGGTAAGAAAACGCAGTCAAGAATTGACAGGATCTACTCAACAGAAGAGGTGTGGACAAACTCGACGACGTGGGGCATTGAAAGAACAGCAGTAGAATCGGACCATAAGATGGTTTGGGTGGGTGTGACTCACCCGGAAGCCCCAGAAATGGGCCGCGGCCGCTGGCAATTTAAAGATTACTTACTTAACGATAAAACACTAATGGATAAGATTATCGATAAGGGTATTGAGCTAGAGAATAGAATAAAGAAACTAACCGTCCGATCGGCCGAAAATAACGTCCAGATTTTCTTTGAGCAGTGGAAGGAGGAGAGCGTCATCATGGCGCGTAAACGCGACAGAATCCTTGTCCCGACAATGGAAGCCAAAATTAGGAAGCTCAAGAAGGACGTTAGAAAGACAGTAAACGATCCCCAAACGGACGAAGCTCATAAACAAGTCCAGGCAGGGATCCTTGAAGAAAGGATTGAAGCCCTCGAGCAAAAACGTCACGGAAGAAAGCGAATGACTACCAAGATAAAAGACAAGCTCGAGGGTGAGACAGTCAGTAAGTGGTGGTCGAAAGTGAACAAATCTAGGAAACCCAGAGATATTATGTTCTCACTGAAAGTCCCAGGCACGAACCCCCCTCGCTACGAGACAAAAACCAGCAAGATGGCCGAGCTAGCTAGACAGCACCACGAAGACCTCCTGACAGCGGACCTTGAGGAGGACGACGAAAAATGGTATGATACGACGACAGAGATTCTAAGTGCAATCGGTGACGACCAAAAGATGCCCACTCCGGACAAAGGAAAGCTGGCGGAGAAACTTACGAACGGCGACGTGTGGGAAGCCCTAGCAGATAGCGAAAATGGAACCTCGCCAGGGCTAAACGGCATTACCTTCGAGTTCTGGAAACTCCTCGCCCAGCTGCATGAGTCAAAGACAAAAAAGAACCCTAACGCGAAATCGTTTGATGTAATCAATACGCTCAGAACGGTATACAACGACATTGAGCTTCATGGTATCGAAGAGTCAACCACTTTCGAAAAAGGTTGGATGTGCCCAATCTATAAGAAAAAAGATAAGCGCGAAATCGGAAACTACAGGCCCATCACAGTCCTAAACACCGATTATAAATTACTCACAAAAGCAATTGCAACTAAACTCGGTAAAGTCGCGCACAAAATCATCCATAAGTCGCAAGCGGGGTTCGTTCCTGAGCGAAGCATCACGGACCAAGTACGTCTGACAAAGCTGGCTATCCACTTCTGCGAAGTAACCGGGACGAACGGGATGATAGTCGCGCTTGACCAAGAAAAAGCCTACGATAAAATCAGGCATGACTATCTCTGGAAAGCGATGAGAGCGTTTAACTTACCAGAGAACCTAATAAAAACGGTAAAAGCCCTGTACAAAAACGCTTCCACCCAAGTCCTAATCAATGGCTTCTTTAGCGACCCGTTTAACGTCACAAGAGGCGTCCGTCAAGGTGATCCTCTCTCATGCCTTCTTTTTGACATCGCTATCGAACCCCTGTCAATAATGCTTAGGAAATCTGAAAAACTTCAAGGCCTTACCGTCCCCGGCTTAAATGAGAAGCTTGTGGCCACTCTTTTCGCAGACGATACCACCGTTTTCCTATCGGAATTCGATGACCTTAGAGACCTCCAGGACATCCTGGACAAATGGTGCACTGCCTCGGGTGCAAAATTCAACGAAGAGAAGACTGAAATTATCCCCTGCGGCGACAAAAAGTTCAGAACGAGTCTGCTCGAAACGCGTAAGAGAAATGAACATGCAGACCCTATTCCTGAGAGCGTCCACATTGCGGCCGAAGGTGAACCGGTACGATCCCTCGGCGCCTGGGTTGGAAACGGTATCAAGCAGGCTGGAGTATGGGGACCCACGTTAGACAAAATCGCGTCGAACCTGGATAGGTGGAATAGAAGCCATCCAACCTTAATCGGCAAGAAACATATTGCCCAAATGATTGTAGCCGGGATGTCACAATACCTAACTGTGGTCCAGGGCATGCCTAAAGAGGTGGAAAACGATGTCATCAAAATGTTAAGAAACTTTATCTGGAACGGGGCAAAAGTCCCTCCAGTGGCCCTTGAACGCCTATACGCTAAAAGAGAGGAAGGGGGAATAGGCCTGGTAGACATAAAATCGCGAAACGAAGCGATTGACCTAGTGTGGGTTAAGAAATTCCTCTCCATAGGGGAGAAGAGACCGATGTGGGCATATTTCGCGGACGACCTTATCCTTAGAGCCGCCCCCGTAAACCAACCTAAGTTCAATGAAGATTTAGCAACTAACTCCTTCCTTCAAACATGGAAGCACGCCACTCACCCAGCCTCGAAGCTCCAACCGGACCTCCTGAGAATGCTCCGAATTGCAGAGAAATATGATGTCTGTTTTGAAGCAATCCGACTTTCTGATAAGGCGAAAGAGAACTTACCAATCTGGTACCACATTGGCTCAAAGGAACAACCAAGTGGCCTTTTTAGACGAGACACAACCACGTGCCTCATCGAGACACACGAAGTCAAGGTCGTTGGGGACCTCATGAAAGTCACTAAAAGACTTAGAGACACATCCCCAAACCATAAGCACAGTAAGCGCAGAAACTGCAGGTGTAAATACTGCAAAAGCGATGTGAGAAAAGGCTGCAAGAATCCAAATAAATGCACTAACGAAGCGGAGGAAGGCCTTAACAGACTGCACCCCAAGTTTGACCCAAGAAACAAACCAAGACCCGACGACCTGTCCCTGACGCCGAGGAGAAAGTCTAAAAACAAGGAGGCCATGACTGTTAACGGGGAAATCCTCTTCGACCCCTCAATTCCCCGCCACGACGAAATTGATAAACATTTCAGGGTCTTCGTGGATAGAGAGATAGGATGCCGCTTCCCGGCATATAGAGCGGCGAAAGCGATCCAAGATGTCCCGAAAGTAAGAGTCTTTACTGATGGAGCCTGCGTGGAGAAACCTGACGGTACCATGCAGGCAGGAGGAGGTGTCTGGTATGGTCCGAACCATCCGGAGAACGTAGCCATCCGGATCCCGGGCAAAGACCAAACGAATAACGTTGGAGAGCTCTCTGCCGTCCTCTGGGTAGCCAAGACCACGGACCTAACGGTCCCACTGGTAATAGGGAGCGACTCAAGATACGTGGTGGATGGACTTACTAAATTTTTCCCTGAATGGGAAAAGAATGGATACATCGATGTCCCTAATGCCCGCCTCTGGCAAGCAACCGTTGGTATCCTCAGAGAACGTTCAGCCGAAACGTGGTTTAAGTGGATAAAGGGCCACAGTGGTGTAGCCGGGAATGAAGGCGCCGATAAGCTGGCTGGAGAAGGAGCGAGGCTCCCGGAGGATAGTGAACTGGAACACGATATAGAAGGAAAATTTGACATTACCGGAGCGCAGCTCTCTGAACTGAAACAATCCATCGCCTACAAAGGCATTCGCGAGCGCAAAGTGAAGCTCGAACTAAGGAAGGGTACGATTGCTGAGCTAGACATGACCAGGCACGCTGTGAGAGAGGCCTTCGGGTCCTTCCCGACAGACGAGATGATTTGGAAGTCAATCTGGAATAAAGACATCGATAGGCCTATCAGGTCTTTCCTCTATAAAACCCTCCACAGAGCCCACCGAGTGGGCGATTACTGGCTCCACGTCCCAGGAGGAGAACAGAGAGCTAAGTGTCATGAGTGTGGCACTGAGGAATCAATGGAACATATCTTAACCGGCTGTGATATCCCGGGCCAAAAGATAATCTGGGACCTCGCGAAAGAGCTGTGGCTGAAGAAAAATGAAGCCTGGCCTGAGATAAGAAACACGAGCAATGTGATAGCGGCCGCAATGGCTGATTTTAAGTCTCCCGAGGGGAAATACTGGGAGGTGATAATCGCCTATACAAGATCCTGATTACTGAATCTGCCTGGCTAATTTGGAAGTTGAGGAATGAGAGACAAGTCAGGGGAATACCCAAAGAAGATTGGCCGGGTGAAGACGAGATTAGAAATAGATGGCTGATGATTATCAACTCAAGGCTGGCTCTGGACTGCGCAATGACGAGCTCAAAGTTCGGGAAGAAAGCCCTAGCCAAGAAGAGAGTGCTCAGCACCTGGAGAGGAACGCTCCAGTCTGAGAATTTGCTGCCGAAAGACTGGACGAACAACAGCGGGGTTTTAGTGAGTATACGACGGAGCGAGGGTAGGAGAAGGGCTAATCGTAACTGATGACCTTATCTCCGTCCAATGACCTCACGTCGGAGCCATCACACTGGTCCGTAAGGGCCGTGCATAAGGCGCATTTCCTCGGTCGTTAGCTATATGTGGGGGTACCCCCCTCACAAAATCAGCTCTGTAAGACGGCCTTCGGCCGTCCCATAGCTCCGTAAAAAAAAAAAAAAAAAAAAAAAAAGAAAAATTTCTCATAATCGCGGACATAATCGCGGCCATAATCGCGACTTAATCCTTACTGTGAAGACCCCTAGTGTCCAACGCGAACTTGGTACCACTACTGGCATACTCTCCCTCTGGCCACCGTGAGCATGTCAATCCCGGTACGGATAGCATATTTTTCCGATGCGGCTGATTTTGTTGACCTGCCGGAAAGACTGGCGCACATCTGCCTCTGGGTTTTTTTGGGACCGGATATTTAATAGCTAGATGATAGTACTAGTGCTGCAGCTGCTGCCGATTTCTCTTGCCTGCTCAAACACTGGGCACGCATCTGGCCATAAAATGCACAATGGTTTGGTTATAAGCTTCTGGACCGTCCTCGGAATTGCCCGTTATGGCAATTATAGCACTCTACACACATCTCGGTCGCTGACTGTGCAAAAGTGTTTGATTTGAGCGAGCCTCGCAAAGGACTGCGCCTATATGTGTGCCGTCAGGACGTAAAGTTTTTATTGTACAATGGTGTAACGGCTGTAACGGCCAAACCGGGAATTTGAGGTGGTTGCTTTCAGCGATCAAGTCCACATGTGCGCTGGTTCGAGTCTCTCCCCTCCAGAAAACTTGGTTTCCACAGTTTCTCGCACCTGAAGGTGTGATCTGAACTTGGAATAATCAGACCTTGACAGGCCAGGGAAGCAATTCCGCAACCTGCAGGACTCGCCGAGTTAGTCTTCGGAGACCAGGGGATGTCTTCAGTCGCGCTGTGGCTCGTGCCCTTCAAAAACCTTTTTGCACTCCACAATCCTTCTTCATGATGACATGATCTATCCGCTAATAAGTGCGTATCTCAGCTCCATGATTTGGCGTGGAAGTACTTGTGATATAGGGCAATACTCCGCCGCTTCACTTCCTACCCAGATATACTGTCAATGGTACGCATATAGGCTCTTAGAACACAACGGCTCAGGTGTTGGGTTTGCGCATATGTAAACAGGGCAGGAGACTGGTCATTACAATAAACAAGAGTTTGTCAAGATAGGTAGAAAAGACGAAGAAGTAGAAACAATGTGAAGGTTCAGAGTCAAAGCATGTAGCTACACGGAGATCGATACAGTATAGCTCGCTGGCTCTATGTACGAGCAAACCTTAACCCGCCATCTAACAACACTTGCCTGCCTGGTTCTTAGAGTTCTCCTGGCTCTGCGATACCGCGATGGTGCCTCCGGTTGGAGGCTCGATGGAGCTAGAATCTTGGGCAAGGGTCTTGGTAGAGACGATGCGATAAATATCTGCGATGGCACCAAGCATGGGTGAGTCAATGCAGATATTACGCGGATGATAGCCTCACCTGTAAGAATGGTCTGGAACGCGCTCTCGACATTCGAGGCGTCCAGCGCCGAAGTCTCGATGAAAGACAGACCGTTCTCCGCTGTAGCCTTGGCGTTCAGTATGTTTCTTCTGCGCAGACTTATTCCACTTACTTGAGAATGCCTTTGCCTCTTCAGTAGGTATAGCCCGCAAGTGTTTCAAATCACTCTTGTTGCCTACAAGCATGATGACGATGTTGGAGTCCGCATGGTCGCGCAGCTCCTTCAACCACCGGGTGACGTTTGCGTATGTTGGCTGCTTAGCAATATCGTATACAAGGAGAGCACCAACAGCCCCGCGATAGTAGCTATAGAGAGGGACAGATCAGTTGTGGGGTGTTTGGAAGGAAGGGTTAACATACGCAGAAGTGATCGCACGATATCGTTCTTGGCCAGCTGGTGGTGATCGTCAGTATTTGATTATACGCGGAGTGTGGAGCAGCTAGCAGTGGATCGAGCCCATTAACGGGGTACACCGCCATTGGTGGGCCAAGCGCAGACAGCTGGTTGCACCGGAGCCTAGAACAGCTGCTTACCTGTGTCCCAAATCTGAGCCTTCACTGTTTTTGAATCAACATTGATAGACCGTGTCGCGAACTCTACCCCAATGGTCGACTTAGACTCCAGGTTGAATTCATTGCGCGTGAATCGCGAGAGCACTGAGCATGCACGGCGGTCAGACTTCAATGTTGGAAGCCATTCACGGAAATGGGGAATACGCACAGTTCCTGAAGGAAGAAACGTTATAGTCAGCCGGTTATTATTTGGTGAGTCCAACTGAACATACGATTTCCCGACTCCGGAGTCTCCAATCAAGACGACCTGTAAAATGCCAAGAACGGTCAGAAACCGCAGCTGGAGTACGATACGGCGCCGCCCGCTGAGTTACCTTGAACAAATAATCATAGTTACTGCCTTCAGCCATTATACCGTGATAGGTTCGTAGGAGGATTGAGTGAGAAGGTTGTTTATAATGGGAGGGTTGTGCTGGTCAGAAGCAGGAACGTGCAGAGGCTGATGTCGACAGCCAGTGGCGCGGTCGGATTGGCTCCAGCAGCCCTGTCTCCCGACCACTACAACGGTATCGACACTGGGTTGAAATAAACTACGTGACATCGCTCTGAACCTATAGTTGCTCTATTGCATCTATTTTATTAGCCTCCTCCGCTATTATCACTTTCGAGCAATGTGGCGAGCTGGTCCGAATTCGAGATCATAAGGCTTGCTTCGCGCTACTTCGCACATCGCTGGCTATTCGACAACAATCACAGGAGCAGCTTGGGATTTATTGCTCTAGCCAAAGGCCATTGCTATCGCATTTCGCCGCTTCACGCTGATACAATCAGCACTGCCGACTCAATGTCTACCTCCACCCCAAACGTTAATGCAAAGCGAGTGTGCCAAGTAATCAAGGTGAATCGGCTGGCAGGGTCATCGACAAAATGGCAGCTAATACAGCATCAGCTGAAGCCTGAGGCAGAGAAAGAATACCGGGACTTGCACGCTAATGCCTGGCCAGGAGTCCTTGCCGCCCTTCAACGCCACGGGATAGCTGATTACTCGATACATTTCTATCCACCGCTCAATCTTCTTATTGCCAACTTCAAGTACACTGGGGAAAATTATGAAAGCGACATGAATGCCATCGGCCAAGATGAAGAAACGCGGAGATGGTGGAAGATCACGGATGGTTTGCAGGAGAGTTTCAATGACGGCGCACAAGGAAGTGGCGGCGATCTTCCTTGGTGGAAGGTAAGTAATAATTCCTCGCCATGTATATGAGTTTTAATAGGAGTATTGACTGGGCATGTCTTAGGATTTGGAGGAAGTCTTTCGCATGGAGTGACTTGAGCACGGTCAGGAAAAATGTCTCTTCAATAGTTCAAATCAGATTCGGCGGACCAGTGCTCAGATAAATGCACATAGCTGATCCTCAAGCAAGGAGTTCGCGCGATGGTTTCCATGAGTGAATGCTAACGTGTCTCGGCCAATCGATGCAAACGAATTCGAAGATGAGTTGCAAGCGAGGAAGGTAAACATCCAATGAGTCTATACGTTAAGCCCAGCGATCGAAGGTCCCAGTTCTTGCTGTTGTGAATGTAAAAACAGGATCTTGATTGTTCGAGTGTTGTACTACACACATACATTTTCGAGCCAAGAGCTTGCTATGCAATATGCTCTGCTGCAGCTCGGATGCTGTACACAGTTCAGCAGGACTCACCTCGCCCTCTCCACTTATCTCTGCAACATTCTGCCGCAGGCGGATACACAGAGGCTTTACTGTACCTTATAATCGGGGGCGTCTCGGAGCTGTAAACTCTTTCTTCTGCATATTGTCCCACCAACGCAACACCGAGTCCCCAATTCTGTCATAAGGACCACGAGCTGCGGTCACGTCTGGACATGCTTCGACGACGGCCTTGCGGGACGGTTCTCATAGCCATCTTTAGTCTTCTAAGCTTTGCGTCTCTGTCCTCAAGCCTCTGGCCGTTTCCACCCAAACGATTCACTGGCAATGCGCTCTTGAATGCGGGCCCAATGGGATTGGATCCTGATGGCAGAGTGGTCGCGTTTGGAGATTTCAATGCGGATCAGTTGTAAGTCTTGATGCAACTTGGTTGATTTGCCTACGCTAAACTTGCTTCTGTAGTCTAGACGTCTTGTCACTCAGCTCTGATCAACGGACGTTGACGGTGTATCTTTGGAGCCACGGCAAGTCTTTTGTTATTTGAACCTTTAACTATCCGGTTGACGGGGCTATAGATGAATTTATATTCCAAAAATCTTCCACATTCCGTCACCCATATCCTATATCGAATGTTGTTCCCGGTGACTTCACTTATGACGGCAAACTCGACCTGCTAGTTATGAGCCAATCCACCAATCATCAAGATGCGCTGGACATATCATTGTACATGGCTAATGCAGGAGGAGATTTTGGTACGTGATTTCGATAACGCTGTATGTCAACTGTATTGATCTGGTCAAAGCCTATCCCATTTTTGTGCCACCATCCACACTCTCCCAACCCATACCCATCGATACCAATGGTGACATGAAGATTGACCTTCTCGGAATTACTCCTCAGTCGAGCAGCTCCAGCTCCCCCATACAAATATGGGAGAATGCGTGGAATTCTTCAATTGATGATAGCCCTGTATTTAACATGTTCGTAGTGACTGCCCGTGCCCGCATCTTTCTATGCTTACTTACCCGCTGCAGCGTGAATCCCCCTTTTGAAGGCACACAATGCAAACTAGCCAACCCCCACAGCAATGCTGTAGTAGATCTGAATGGTGACTGTCTAGCAGGTATGAAATTGCATTTTCTTCCGTGGAATGTTAGTACTGATGTGGCGCAGACATATTCCTTCTGTGCGATAATGGCAGTGCGAATAAATACTATCAAATTTGGGTGAACAACAAGGATGCTGGCTTCTCGCTCGCACAAACAGGGTCCCTTCCGTCAGGCATCCAGTCTATATCGTTCGCTGACATCGGTAAGCCTGGACTGTTGTCTATACTTTCTCTGTCTTATGCCTGCGCAGATAGAGATGGCACCATTGACATGGTCTTTGTGACTTGCTCCTCCGTGTCTGCGACAGGCGTGGGCACCGATTGCTCGATTAATATTGCTTACAACAAGCAACTCCCACTTTGCGCATCCTCGACAGTCGTCAATACGAGAAATGGCCAGAGGGTCTGTAGACCGCCGGAGCAGCTTTGTACTGCGGATCCCAACTTCAAATTCGATTTCACAGAAAGCAGTAACAATGATGTAGGCCTATAATGGCTCATTCGCGAATTTAATTCCTGATCACATCCTGGCAGGCATTTGTCCGAATTCCTGTAGCCTCGCTGTTCCCAGGATCCTCAAGCAACCCCTCGCTTCTCGTTCTCGACACGACATTCACCCCGCCTTTACCACTACCCATCAAGCTTGGTGACGCGAATCTAGACGGATATACAGATCTGCTCTTCATTGTGGACTCAGTCGATGTGCAACACGAGCGCACGCCGACGCTTGTTATGAGTGTTCCCTGTGGGAAAGGAGAAGTAGGATGCAGCGCGAATGGAAGTGGAAGACGAGGATTTAGTCTTGTCACCAAAGGTGCCGAGTTCCTAAGCAGTGTCAATGATGCTCGAGGGGTTGCATTCTTGGATATGGACGAGGATGTGAGTCTCAACACGTGAGGCGGGGCGCGCTCGGTGCTAAAATATCACATCGCTTTTCTAGGGTACCCTGGATGTGATGGTGCAAAGATCAGGTGCTGCAGGGCAGGGGAACGTGGTTTTCATCCAGAACAACTTTTACTATGACGCATTTTTCCTGAAAGCCATTGGTAAGCCCAGAGAGTCGGAAGTTCCGCTGGTTGAAAACTGATGCCCGACTAGTTCTCAATGGTGCCTGCGACAATGGATGGTGCTCCATCCCCAACAGTGATGAGAAGTATCATGTGAGTGGCATGGCTACATCAATTTACCCCCATTTCTCAAGTCTCTTTTCAGCCTTTCGGTGTTAGCTATTCTGGTGCTACTTATAAGTACACAGTTTTGGATACTACGGGCCGGCGCTCGGCCGCACAAGGTTCGTGACACTATTCCCATGATTTTGTGTCATTTCATTTGTTTACTATAACCCGCAGTTGGCCAGCTGCCCCAAACTTCGTATCATGCTCTTCAAACACCGTATGCTTTCTTCGGACTGGGTCGAACCAACAACTACATTGAAAATCTCTTTGTCGGTTGCACGAAACACAATGACCAGCACTTTATCAACATGGAGGGCGTGATTCCAAACTCCAAAGTTGTCATTCTTCCCCCACCCGCAGGCAGTGCAGACGACGCACCCTGGAAGAAGGAACTGTATCTGAGACCAGGTGAATGGATTCCCTGGGTGACAGTCACCGTTGTAGTGGGAACACTGTTGCTCGCCGTTGTTGTCTTTGTGCTGCATCTGAACGAGAAGGTACGTTGCTGGATGTATGCACATGTCAGTTATTGACTTGTTCCTTTCCAGAGGGAGGATGAGCTGGAACGGCGGCGGGCGTCCCATCATATAAATTTTGACGCCTTATAGACTCACATTCTCATAAGAGGCCCCTGGACCTTTAATCCCGTCACCGTCAATAAAATGACCTGCAACCTATGCGATTAATCTACAAGCTTCCGAGCCTCCCCAACGGCTTCTAGGCTGCTCAGTTCAAGCACGTGAACAGAGGCAATTCGTCGTCGCATATACTCCGTATCGTTTGAAATGCGAACATTCACCAAGTGCATCTCCGAACTGAAGCTATACCTGCATGTGTGCTTGCAAGATACCGCAGCTTACCACAGTTGCTGCACTGACTATGATCCTCTTACATCGTCCCAAAATCTCAATTCTTCAGTATTCCTTTCATTATCATGATCATCCTCACAAAATTGACCCCTACTTCAATCGGCCATGAGGGGGAATGCCTGAAGATCCTTGCAGCTATGGCCAGTTGGCGACCCGAACACTAGTATTTCGTTTGTCATTAAAAGCTGCATAATCTTTACTGAGGTACAGACACAGAATCGCATTGCTCGCAAGATATGTCCATACATTTCTGGGAGCTGTCCCTGATTGCTTTCGGCCTGATAGATCACGACCGTTTGAATTGGAAACGTGCTGTGCTTGCGCCATTTCTTCTTAGCTGTCCAATTGTGACATCCTAGTATATGCAAGTCGCGTAACCATATCATTTAGCCAGCACCTCGACTGATGAGGCACTCAATGTCTCACGCATGGACTGATGGTGAAGGCGAATCGCCTCTACGCAATCAAGGACTTCAAGTTTGTACGGCCAATAGAGAGAACTGCCTCGTCCGTAAAATTCTTTTCGTTTGACTGCTTGGTCTAATATTATAAATTATTCACATTCCTCACAGTCAGGGATGGCCTAAAAGGTGGCTTATCTAGCGTCGACATGATCAGCCTCATTTCCCCACGAAATCAACGTCCCGGCGAGCTTTTCGTAAATCGACGCTACCGGAAGCAAGTCGTGCTCCAGCGGCAATTGCGCCTGCAACGCCGCGGGGTTCTAGTGACCCGCTGACTGACTACGGTGCCCTTGTCAACACCGCTAACGTCAATTCCATATGTGTTTCTTAGACTCTTATTGCAATGTGCGATATCGAGACTAAGCTAAATGTGATCGACACCATCACCATTGTCTACTGGTAAATATTGCAACAAACCAGGACTTGTCCCTTCAAATATATATTTCATAGAACGTTTACTCAGAAAGACAAAATACACACTACATTTGGTTTCATACGCAAGTGAATCCCCTGCTTGCCCGTCTTTTCATCCCGTTCCGAAGCCGCATTCACAGCCGAGCAAATATGTCTACGCGCCTTCTTCAAATCATATATTGTTTCTAAACCCTCCCTGAAATGACCTTGGCGCATTTCTTATCATGTGTATCTCGAGCTCAGGGAGCATCGACAAGCACCCATTGTGTGTCTTTGCCTTCACCGGCCCCCCGCCTCACTCGCCCGTCCTTTTCCAGCTTCTTTAAATGCAAATCAATGGAGTGTGCTGCAGGCAACCAGAGGTCCTGTGGATATGCGGCATAGATCTTTGAGACAAGATCCCAAGTTGTCCAAGGGCTACCTGATAGAGAAGCAGTTGGGCTCTGCAAAAGTTGCACGACTTGTTTCTCGCGCTCCAGACGATGCGTGATGTAAGTGTTCATAAGGCCAGCGGCGTCTTTTACAACGGGACCATGGCCTGGGTACAGACACTGATATCCGCCTTCTATGGTGCTTCCGAAAGCGAGCATTTTACGCAAGCTGGCGATAAGTGCTGCGAGGTCCTCAAAAACGGCGGTGCCTTGCCCAAGGACAGTATCGGCAGTGTAAAGCGCACGATCTGAGGGCACGTAGAGCGCGATAGAGTCTGTCGTGTGGCCGGGTGTGTATAGTACTCGAAGAGACTCGGACTCCGGCGCCGAGGAAATGGGAAAGCTTTGTTCATCATGAAGGTCATGAAAAGGGGATCCGCTTGGGCTGGGGGTATAGGACCCTTCGGGAAGAGATTCGATGATGGCATGGACGGTAGAGTCCTGATGTGCAGATGGCAATGGGTATTTATGAAGCCTTGGAGGCCTGAATACCAAATTTTCATTCCCTTTGTTCCTTTCTTGCCAGATCTCCTTGAGCATCTCCAACACACCCTTGAGACCGCCTACATGATCTCCATGCCTGTGTGAAAGTATAATATCCCCCACGTCTGGCTCATTGGGGTCGACCAGATGAGGCATATCCCGTAATGCAGAAGACAGTATTGGGATGTATGAGGGCTTTCCCCCGCCGGTATCCACGAGGGTGTAAGGGTTCTGGCGGCCGATGATGTACGTGTTTGTTCCTGAGTATCACAGTAGCCTAACATGAGCCCAGAATTCTTCAAGTTGCGATGAAGTGAGTTTCATACCCTGCAGAGTAAACTTGCCAGGGTTCTTGCATAATGGTTTTGATCGGTATATGGAAGGAATATGCGCTATTGACTG
>JACXVL010000309.1:49565-78972 GCA_014898675.1 Athelia sp. TMB
GCACCTTCTTGCTTGAGTTTGGCTTGTCAAAGGATTTATCGGAGCCGATTTGTTGTTGCGTTTTCTCAGCACTCACCATCCAACTTGAATGCGAAGATTTTACCCTGACAACTGTAGAAACAAGCCAGGCCTGCGTCTTCTTCATTTATCACTTACTTTGCCTGCCGCGTCTGTCCAATCGACGCTGACAATCGATGCTTCAGCTATCCCTGGAACCTTCGTTGGCTTGATTCAAGGTAATAATGATGTTTTATCCGATATAAACAATCCATAACAACTTCATTTTCGGCTTAAATTATAGCAAGCCGAAACTTGTTCTCTCTCGCCTCTCCCATATCCATAAGATGCTCTCTCAAGCTGGGATTGAAGCTTGGCTCGCTGATGAGAACGGCGTGGAGATTAAGCACGGTCCTGCTACGCAAGCATCTGACAAAGACGCTGCAGCGATGGTCTACATCGAACCCGGGAAGGTTTGTACTATCTCTATTCGCTTTTTGTTTAGCATGCTAACCTATGGACATAGTCGCCGAAATAATTACTCTGTACAATGGAGGCTAGCCCTTGATTCAGATCCAGAATCCTACTAGAACGAAGTATCAACATATTGCCCTACACATTCTCAACCAACCTATGCCAAGCGTGCTACCCACTGGATGGGCAAAATTAATCCCAAATCACAAAGGCGTAGCTTCAGGCGTCTTCTTAGAAAATACAGGGGAACAGGCCTGCTAAGCCGCAACATAACATCTGCTGCCGGTAAATGATCACGGTTCATTCTCAACCCGTGCAGCATATCTGATGGGGCATGTCTCAGAGTACGGGGTGCACCTGACTTTTCGCCGTGCTGAAATATCTCCACCCAAAGTTTTGAATGCAAATGGATATCGCACTCCCGGAATTCGGCTAATTAACCCGTTGTTCACAAAACCGGACATAACTTTCAGATTCCACTTCAAGAAAAGCATAGGTAGCTCTCTTCGGGTTGTACAACAGAACAGCGAGCATTCAAATGTCATTCAAGCTTCGTCTGTGAAGTCGAACACGTCCGGAGTACACCAGTTTTGTGATAATGAGAATACTAGCCTACGCAGCAAGCGCGTCCGCGGCGTAGAACCGATCTCGGATAACAATTCCTCTTATCGTCCTGAGTTCTCAGAAGGCTCGAGGTCTAAGCGTCGCCGGCTGCCTGCATCTGCATCTCCTGTAGTCGAAACGCCAGAGCCCGAGAGCCGGGTATGTTCTCTCCAAGTCATTTGTCAAGCAATGCATCCTTTAACCAGAATGACATATCCACTCTCTCCCTCTGCCCCATCTCTTCATTTGGTTCGTCGTCATCCTTTTCCCATTCGCTCTAATGCCTCTTGAGGAGCATCAACCACCACTTGAGTACCGTGACGGACTTCTCTATCGCTGCATCTGTCGACCGCTCGCCGTCTGCGTTGTTAACAATGAACTTTAGGAATCGTTGTATGTCCTTGGCGTAGGAGGATGCTGCTGAAATGCATCCACCCACGTCTGGATGCCCCCGCAATGTAAGCCTTCTCTTTTTGTGGCTCTGAGTGCTTGCAGTGTCACAAGTTTGGAGAACCTGGCAATCGGCGCTCGCCGGCTCTGCTCTTCCCGACTAGGTCTCCCTGTGCGCGGATCCGCAGCTTCTGGGCTGCTTTCTTCACTGTCGCGGGACTAAATCGCTGACCTGAAGCAGCGCCATCAATGCGGGAGCAGCGGAGGGAGTGAGATGATAAGAGCTGGCGGGTTTCGCTCTCCAGATAGCAAGCCGTCCAAGATATTAGATGCAACATCGATGCTCACCGCACACGACCATTTTGAGTAAAGAGCAGGTAAAGGATTGTAGGCAAAGCTTACACTCGCAGCTGGTAGCTTCCTTGACCTCCGTGCGTATCGCATCCGAGAACTCTGTTGCAGCGCTCGCCGGATCCGGATGCGCCGCGCTACTGTCTGAGGTGAAGAACTTGAGGGGACGATGAAGGTGAACAAAGACTTTCGCGAGGCTTTAGTTCCCTATATAGCGCTGACTCTGTCTTCTGAGCGAAAGCTAAATTCCGACCATGGAAGGAGTGTGCGCAAAGACGCAGAACGTGTAAGCCATTCTGGGCAGACCACCTATGAGAAAGGAGCAATCTTTTAAAACGAGCACATAATTTGAGTGTATGGAATATACTTCTATGTGCTATAATTCCTTGATCTTTACGAGGGTCAGCGAGCAGGGTGTGATTTGTGTCCTGTGAGTGTGCCACTTGAGGTGAATGTACTGACACTAATGTCTTCTGGTTCCAGTACGCATGATGTACGCCTCCGTGCTTCACGATTAGTGCATTAAGGTCCTGAACGGAATGCTCTATCCACCTATCAATCTGTGAATGCTATTAGATTCCTTGCAGAAGATATTTGGACGCGACGCACGTAGATAGCCAGCCTCGAAATATCGTGCTATGCTTCTGTTCGCCTCTCCCTTCCCCGGCAGGCATTTAAAAGTTCTGTATCTGGAGCTTGGAGGGCTTTCCGTGCATGTAGTTCCCTAGATCACCAAACTTTGACGCGCCATATGTATCGAGGTCGTTGTCTCCTTCTCCAACAATGACATGCTCTAGCAGGCCTGCTCTAGTAGAGTGTTTCACCTTAGTTCCTGTGTTTTCTTTTGGAGAATTATTGATGGACAGCGACACAGGGTCGCGCAGGGAAGGGTCGCTGGGCAGGACAGCAATTCAGAGCCTCAAACCAAGCCGGGTCCTCTGGTTCAAAGTAATCGGATGGACCACTCGCTGCCAGTTTCGCCATTCAGCCTCTCAGTTCACATGTCAATCTTTCTACAAGAGCGAAATGGGCCAGACAGGATGAGAAAGGGCGACAATGAATTGACTGGAAAGGACAAAGGAAGGACTGGACTGAGCTCACGACTCACGTAATACGTGCCACGGAGCCTGGGAGGTTACGAGCTCGGAAGCAGTTTGTAGCAGAACGCGACACGACGGTTTGACTGCGCAGGTACTCGACGGCCAACTTGACGCGTTTGTGCCACGAATCCCTGATGCCGCACGCGAAACCTCACCTGACTCCTGTATAAAACCGCGATCGGCTGCACCGTTTCGCTCCCCACATTCGCCTCCAGCGACCCGCCTGACCTGCCATCTCTTGGACACGATGGCCACCAAGGAAGCGACAGAGTCTCATACGCATACGCATACGCAACACCACCACCACCACCATGCCCATCCTGAACCACATCAGCACGGGAGCGCCGATCATGCCAATGAGCAGGCGCACGATCATAGTTTCTCGCATGCCAACAAGCACCACTTTGACGATCTTGAAGCTGAGCGGATGGACGACGAGCGCTCCAGTGCCAATGTGATGGGCAAGTTGATGGCAAAGGTGATGCTCGAAGCATATCCCTTCGTCGATGGTCAGACTGCGGTTATGGATTTTGCTTGTGGAACAGGTGAGTGCCTATGTATCGCCGCGATCCTGCATGGCTAACGGGCGCCTGCTTGAGGTATCATCTCCCGAAATCTAGCACCCAACACGCGTAGAATCGTCGGTGTTGATATCAGCGATGCAATGGTCATTCCATCCAGCCCAACTCTGAAGAAACGCGACTGATCGCCTTTGTATTCAGGTGAGGCGATACAATCTCCGCGCGGATTGGCAGGGCCTCGCGCCCGAGGAAATGCACGCCGTATGCGCGGATCTGGAGCAGTCTCCCGACGCGCTCAGCGGCGAGCACTTCGACGTCGTCGTGGTAAGCCCACCTCCCTCCCCTGTCCGTTCGGCGCTCACGCTACCCACAGTGCTCCGCCGCGTACCATCACTTCGCGTCCATCGACTCCATCACGCGCACCCTCGCCTCCTACCTGAAGCCGGGCGGCGCCCTGCTCGTGACGGACATCACCCAGAACGCGGACAACACCGAAGTCGTGTCGCACCCGCACGCGAATATCGTGGCGCACAAAAGCGGATTCTCGCCTGCCGAGATGGAGGCCGTGTTCACGGCCGCGGGGTTGGTGGACGTAGCGGTCAACCCCGAGGCGATCACGAACATCGGGGTTCATGGACACGATGTGACCATCTTCTTGGCGAAGGGGGTGAAGCCGAGCTCATAGGGAGCGGGACCATGATGAACCACCTTGTTATGATGCTACTTGGGAATTAGATGTACTTTCAATGCCCAAAAAATACATGCACTCTCGAGATCTCCTTTGTATCGGGCTCATCGAGCACACTTACAGACTGGCACAACTTGATACATGTCTGATATCGACTTGTTATCAAGCAAATGCAGTGACAAGCCTCGACGCCTTCCCTATCTTTGCCACCCGAACGTTGGATCCCCTCACTCCACTCACTCGCGAACTCCTCAACACAAGAGAATGAGCAAAAAGGCTAGATGGTATTGACGGGTGCTCCAAGTCTGTAATCCAATCCGTAACAGCATAACTAGAGGCAGCACAAATTCTACAATGGCAATGGTAGTGGTAAATGTAAGAGATCAAACCAAGATCGAGACGCCGAAACCGAAACCGTGTAGGGAGGGGGGATGGGGGGATGTATGCATGCACGGCCGGCGGCGTGTGTGGCCGACCGCCCGTCCATTATAGATATATATGAGATGGCCCGCGGGCGGGCGCGCAATAAATCGTGAAGATCGTATAGGGTAGTAGTGATATGGATATGCGTGATGCGTGGGGAAGCAGCGAATCGCGTTCGCATTCGTGATTTTTCAGCCAGCGACGGGCGTAGGCGAGCGCGAGTCCGACAGGCGCCCCGCGGTCGGCGTGGTGGACCCGCTGCGGCGGCTCGCGAGCTCGTCGAAGCTGGGCGAGCGCGTCGGCGCGGCGGGCGGCGTGTGCATGAGGAACGCCTCGACGCTCGACGCGGAGTGCGAGCGCGGGATCTCCTCGCCCACGCCCACGCCCAGCTTCGCGTCCGGGCCCGTGTAGAAGCAGAACCTGCACCAACCGCACAATGAGCCCAGTCGCCCTGCAGATAGATACACGGGCACTTACCGGTTGAGGAACGAGCTGTAGTGGTCCCCGCCCTGCGGACTCCCCCCCGGCGACAGCTCGCGCGCCGCCCGCCTAGTCGTCAGCGACCCGTGCTCCTCCGTCGGCGACGGCGTCCGCGAGCTCGCGCGCGACGACCCCGACGGGGACGTCATCGCCGGCGTCGACTCCTCGCTCCCCCCCACCGCCACCGGCCACCCCGCCCCCGCACCCACCCCCAGCCCCTCCCGCGGCGGGAACGAATTGCACCGCTCGGGCGGCGTGAGGTCGCGCGGCGAGCCCGCCGGCGTGCGCTTCACCCCGCCCCCCGCGCCCGAGTCCGCGGACACGCTGCGGTCAAAGTACCCGCGCGTATGCCGGCGCGCCACAAACGGCGCGCCCTCCTCCTTCGCGAGCGCGGCGGCCTCCGCCTGGCGCGCGAGCGCGTCCTCGAGCGCGGGCGACCCCAGCGCGCTCGCGCGCGGGCTCGGCAGGCCCACCACAATCGCGCCGCGTTTCTGCGGGAACGGGATCGTATTCGGATTCGGCGGGGACCCGGCAGCAGCGGCGGGGTAGGTGTGCGTGCGCGTGTGCCGCGGGGGCACGGGCGCGGGGACCCACGCGTTCTGCTTGAGCGCCGCGGCGAAGTCGTAGCGCGCGTTCGACATCGCCTGGAGCGCGGGCGGGCGCGTGGGGGCGAATGCGGCGGGGGGCTCCGCGCGCGCTTGGGCGAACTGCTCGAGCTTGCTCTTGAGGTGCCCGATCGCGCGCCCCGAGCCCTCGTCCTCGCTGTCGCTCGGTATCATCTTCGGCGGTGGGGGCGCCACCACCACCGGCGCGGGGACGGGCTTGCGCGAGAACCGCGCGAGATAATTCTGCCCGCCATTATTATCCCAGATCTCGCGCCCCGCGACGCTATACCGCAGCGCGAGCAACAAGCTCTTCCCCTCGATCCGCGCGAGGATGTCGTTCAGCCGAATCGTGAACCCGAACACGTCGAAGCGCGTGTCCGCGGGCGACTCGACGTACCGCGCGGCGACCTCGCTCGTCGTCTGCCACGCGTCGAACGTGAAGCGCACCGCGAGCCTTTTCTCGAACGCGAGGTTCCGCACCCTTACCCGGCCGTGCAGCGCGCCGCCGTCCGGCGCGAGCTGCATCTCCTCCAGCGCGACATCCGCCTCCATCCGCTTCCCCCGCGGCATATTCAGCACCTCCATTACCAGCCTCTCCCCTCCCTCCCCCCGCCCATAGATGAACGACGGGAACTCGCTCTCCGTCCCGCTCGTGTCCGTCGGGCTCCCGTCGCGGCTCACCGCGCGCGGGCGCTGCCCCGCGAGGAACAGCCGCACGCGCGCGAGCTGCGCGTCGAAGTGCACGCTCTTCAGCGTCGGCGTGCTCGGCGCGCTGCGCGACGGCGCGCCGCGCGTGATCACGGAGAGCGCGGGGCGCGTGCTGGACTTGAGGCTGGACTTGAGCGGCTGGCCGGATTTGCTGCGCACCATAGGGCCGGACGGGGCGGCGGGGGTGGGGGTGGGGGCGGGGATGCTGGAGCCGGAGTGCGATTTTGCGATGCCCGCGGGCGGCTTTGCGATGGGCCCGGGCGTTGCGCTGAGGTGCAGCGCCGGAGCGCTTTTCGGGGCTGGCACGGCTATATGCGCCGCTGATTGACGGCCTTTTGTGGACGCGGTCTGGGCGTCTGCCAGTTTTGGCGTGGACGTGGGTGCGGGTGCAGGTCCTGGTATCGGCGCGCACGTGGGTGCGGGCATAGACGCGGACAAGTGTGAAGGGGTGGCTTGGGGCGGGGACGCGTTCGCGTTGGGGTGGCGCCCGCGGCGGCGCAGGATCGTCGGCTGCGAGCCGTCCGACGAGGTCGACTGCTCGTCGTCCTCCTGCTCCTGGCGTGTTTGTGTATGCGTGCGCTGCGGCTGGGGCGGCGTCGGCGGGTGCACGACGACGCGGGCGGACGTCGAGGGGGGGCTGGGGCTGACGTCGGAGAGGCGGTGCGGCGCAGAGGATGTGCGGCGCGGGAGGGCGGGGCGGTAGGCGGGGTCCATCGCGTAGGCGGTGGTGTATTCCGTGTGGACGGGGGCGCAGATGGTGATGCTCATGGGTGCGACGAGGGCGGACTGGTGGGCAGTACAGGATAAAGTAGTGATAAAGATATCGCTCGTGCGCTGTGAGCGGGCTGGGTATTCAGCAGGTGCGCGCGAGGGCGGCGGGGAGGGGGGTGTTCTGTGCGGGGGGAGACGACATGAGCAAACGGCGAAAGTTTGGGGGCAGGCGCGCGGTGGCGGCTGGCAGAGAGAGATTATATACTGACCAGGGGTCCGGGGCAACAACCGGTATCGTCGCTGAGGCTATCGTCAATCTCGCAACGCAAAGTGATGCTTCTGGGACTGAATGGGGGGAAGCCGTAATTACTAGAAGGACTGAGAAGGGGCGGAAGAACGGCGATGGGACAGCCTGAGATGGTGGGTAAATCTTGAGCAGATAGGGGCTGTCGCGTGCGCTGCTGGGGTATACGGGCGCAGGGGCGGGTGGCGGGCGTGCAGGGTGCAGTACGCGGGATCCCAGAGGCGGCGGGTGCGCTGCAGGTGGTGGAGGAGAAGAGAGCACTGGGGAGGAGTCGTTAAAACTTCGAACCGGGAGCCAGGTCCGCATATGGCAAAGGCCTGGACCTGATTCATTTGATGTGGCGTCCTCTTTGTCTTACACCCACACAAATCATCCCCAATAATGTTACTCAGCGCAATGCTCAGCTGCATTACATTCCACCTCTAAGCAGCAGTGTATCCTATATCCTCCAGCTCTCTTTGTAAACGCCTTCACGCTCGCCCGAAGCTGTCGGCTCCGGACCCTCATATCTGCTCAGATGGGTCTTCCAGCATATTCCCGTCGCAATTGAATGGCAGGCTGTTGCCGTTATCAGTACGCACCGTATGCTGTTCCATCAGGGAAAGATTAGCATCAAATCTGTCTTTTTTGCCATCGTCTGCATTGACCCCGGGCAATGACGTCGCGCTGCAGCTCCCGCCAACTCGCGCTCGCCCTGCACCTGTCCACCGCCCCCCAACCTCGTCCACACACCTCTCAAACGAACGCTCTTTGTCCCCTTCAGCTGCACGCCCACTCAAATTTTACGCATCCCCGCGCGCGATCCCACAAAGCGCACATCGGCGCGTGCGACCATTGCGTCATGGCGCGACCCCTGGAGAACTGTATTGCGGCTACAGCGTCCCCACCGCGCGGCCCACATGTCCTTGTCCTCCAGGATCGCTGTGATCGCATTTCGCCGGCTGCAGCGCGCCGTCCGATTTTTTCAATGGTTGCCGTTGCGGCCTGCGCCTCGCGCTGTGGAGCCCCGCGTTTGTGAGGTCCCGGTGCACATACACGTACTCGGGAACACTGGCACATCCCATACAGTACCGGCGCACGGTGACGCGACCCCCGTATACAAATTGCAATGCAATGCACCGGAAATCGCCTCGGACCGAACGTTCGCCAGCCCCAGGGCCACCAATCGCGCCGCCGCGCTTATCGTCGACTACTTATCCGACTATCAATCCAGCCACCATCGCATCGCATCTCCATCCCGCCCGTTCCTATCCAATGCCCATTGGGCTGCATATCTTTGATATTCTGGCTGCACCACCGAAACGGCGCATCGCCACCGCAAATCGCGCCACCCCTTTCCATTTGCGGCAGCAGCCTATCGGCACCGCGGGCTGATCAGAAGCACCTTCACAGACGCAGACAGACGCCCGCGAGGCATTTGCGAGGCGCAACTCAAACGGCTATCGCTTGTATCTGCTCTTCTGCTCAGCCGCACGAGCCAGCTGACCAGAGCTGACTGTGCTGCCTCTCGCCGATTGGTGGCATCGCGGCATGCGACCAGCATCGGCGCCGTGCGTCATCTATGCGCTCATTATTCCGCATTGGCCAGGATTATGCTCGCGGGTTCTCACACTGATATCGCGCAGAGCCATCACATCGATAGCCCGCCCCCTGCACCTCTTCACCGCCCCCACCCTCGCTGCTATCGTGTTCTCTGAACTCTGAAGACAGGCTCTTTGCGCGCTTGTGCCATCGCGCTCTGCCGCGGCGGAGATACCGCCCGCGGCCCCGCCAGGGCGATCTCGGGGCGAGCCGCGGTGCCATCGCATCGCGCGCCGCGTGACCAGCTAGCGTGGCGTCAAGGTTGACCCTGACGGTGGCAGTACACACTGTGATTACGCGCGTCTGTCTGGAAGTTGGGATGGTGGCGAGGGTCAGTTGAGTGTTGCTGGTGGACAGTCGCCAGTGGCGCGTCGGGTGCGCGGTGAAAGATGCTAGCCAGATTCGCGAGTCGCGGCACACTCTTGTGCCATGAGGCGTGTTGGGAGTTGGGATGGCTGACGTGCTGAGGCGCGTGCACAGGGGATGCGGCGTATCGTAGCCTGGTGCTGGGATGCAGTGGCGCGTTGAGGTGCCACCATGCACGGCGGTGGCGAAGGTCAGTTGACCGCCGAGAAGGGGAAGGGGGTGCGGCGTCCTGGCGTCGCGGACGCGTATTGGGCAATATTGCAGGCGTCTGAGCTCGAGGACGTTAACCCTGCAAGATGCTGTAGTTGCCTGGTCGAGACACATAGCTGTGGCCACCGGCACGCTGAGGTGCTGCGAGGGTGCTGACCAGACTCGCGGCCCTGTCGGTGGTGGTCAGTTGACCCGCCGAGAAGAAGCGGACGTGGCATATGCATCGTGGTGTTGGGATTCAGAGCTGGAAGAGCCAGCCACAGCAGTGGCACGCCGAGGTGGCCGGTGGCGAAGGTCAGTTGATTCGCTGGGAAGGGAAAGGAGATGCGGCACCCTGGCCTCGCGGGCACGTATAGGGCAATCATAATGGCAGGCGCCCAGCGCCTGGCGTCTGTCGTCTGGGCCGATCCCAGCCACTTGGCCCGAGGCCCGCGATCAGCGAAGACTCGATCTTGCACGTTCGACGCCGGAGGCATGGCGTGCTTCGAAGCCGAGTACAACAACACGCTAGAACACGCTGCAGCGTCGACCCCGTTCCTGATGGCAATCGCGCTCCCACAGCTGCCCACCTGCCCCTCTGCCCCTGTCCGTGCGCGGTTGGAGGGGATCAGCATCAGTGCCAGGCTCAGCGGGCCTGGGAGCGCGTGTCACGGGCGATAGTCGAAAGCAGTCAGGTCGTCCTGTGCGAAGGGCAGGTGGAGATAGTGCAAATCTCGATGGGATGAAGCTTGTGCGGCCTGTAGCCTCTTGTGCGATGCGATGCCAGGTTGGGCGATATGTGCGCATGCTGGCGCGATCAGCCGTGCGTGGTGGGGATTAGGCGCGTCTATCGCCGGCTTTGAATTCCCCACCCTTCTGTCAATGTCGTGTATTTCAAATCGTGGATCAGGTACGTGCCAGCCTACATGTACACTGTTCCCAGCGATTCCTGATGATGAAGAGTAATGACAACCTATCTTAGCAATCAGCCTGCTTGGATTATGGATAAAGCTCTTCTTACTGTAGCGGGTTTCTGCCAGTGTCTGCTAACTCCTAGCATCTAGGGACGGGTGACAAAGGCAGCGCTTCGCGAATGCGTTGGTCATGATTTCAGGTGCCACATTGTTTCTGCGACACGGGTTGCGTTGTAAGTTGACGCGGTGGAGATTGAGCATTACTATTACCGTAATAATCGTTGGTTGAGGCATTCTCCGAGTCTCTCTGTCATATCGGAGCGTCATCCGAAGGGAATGGCCTGGCAATCCCAGTTGCACTGGGTTATACCGCAGAGTATGCAGTAGAGAATATACTAGCACCCACATACCTGCAACTATCTCGATAGAGACACGATCTTTCGATCCACATTTGCTGCTAGCGCTTGAAATAGAACTCCTACCTCGAAAATAGGATCGCCACCTTGCATCGACTTTTGATCTGCATCAGATGGCTACATATCGTGCGCAAATAGCGGTGCTTGATTATGTCTTAGAGTGCTGCGCGATTGCGGAGAAAGGCCCGTGTGCCATGGGGTATTGATTTTGAGGGGTGCGGCCTGTGCGAGGCACCAACCGTCCCGACGCTCTGGCCAATCGAAGCGCAGCTGCAGAGCATCGTCTGATTGTGGCTTTGCAGGGATTGATGAAGGCATATAATCCAGGAGATCAGGGAACTTATCATGTATATCTTATCTCCAAAAGATATGTCGAATTAGGAGCACGAGAACGAACTGAGCTCGGGGGGACCGGAGAGGGTGCTATCTGTATGTGGCGTAGTAGGTTTTAAGATTTTGTCGATGAAAGAGCGGCGTGTCCGTGATATGCTTATCGTTATCTAACCGGCGAGTAGGCCAGCTTCTATCTACGCCTGCTGAAGAGTTTGCTATCTCATCTCACCAGAAGTAAGTACAGGTGGTAACATGATAAAATAGAGGCAGTGGGAAGCGAGGCACACCGCGGATAGTCTTCCGCCACATACAAGAGAAGTCCGCGGAGTGGCTGGCATCTGCTGGCATCCGAGGATTTCCCTTACCTACGGGCAGAAGGAGGTAGTAAAGGCATTATTACATGGAGAGCAACGGCCATAACGTGGTTTAGGAGGAGGTATATCCGGTTAATAAGTACAGTATTTAGGTAAAACTAGAAGAGCATTCAGTAGAGTCCCCTTAGAATACAGAAGAGAATGCACAGGAAAGAGAACAGGGTAAAAAGGGTATGCGGGTGAAGCAGGATGGCACGAGCAAGAAACTCGACGCATACGCGTGAATGATGTCTAGGGTAGAGCACTATAGCGGCTCTGAATTTGGGCGGAAGAGCATGTCAAAATGACTGAGTGGATTCTGTGAGTTCATATGAACTTTCCGGTGGGGCGGGAGCATCGCTCTTCCCGAATGCGCTCCAATGCGGTTGCATGTTGATCTGGAGGACGGAATATCAGATTACAGTCTGCGATTCCCGTCGCATTTACGTACCAGCGATAGGGAAGACCTTGCCAAGTTTCCTGAGTGCGTGAATAAGGTAGTTCAGCTCGCGGCAAAATAAATGCATCTCGCGCGCCCGGCCGGAAATCTTGTCTGTCTCGAAGAGAAGGTAGATGTACAGCTCGCCGACCTCTTTCCAACATGCCTGTGAAAAAGCATCAGCATCATCGAATAGATTTCATGGAGCTCGCTCACGCTGATGGAAGGGTCGAGGTACTGGTAGTCATCATCCTTCACGAGACGCGCAGCGGACGTGATGTTGCGAGCAGCTGACAGGCATCGCTCCGCCAGTGAGTCGAAATGGCCAGATGAATCTTTGTGCAAGTATATGGACGCGGCGTCCACCATCGCATGGATCGCAACAAGGTCTGAGTCGAACCCTGTTGGCCGAGAGCGCCAAGCCTCTGAGCCCGAGGCTGGTGGCAAAGTGGAGGCAAATTTGTCAAGCGCTTCTTCCACCTCTCGTCGCTTGCCTGCTAGGGTAATCTTGTCATAAGACACTAAGAGATCATATTGTTGATCAATAGTCGACAGAAGCTCGGTAGCTGACTTACTCGTGGATAAGCGATATGCTCGCTCGTATAATGCAACAGCCTCGACTCGAAGCGCGGGCATAAACGGTTTGTTGTCGAGCTCCTCGAAAAACCAGAATGTGGGGCTGCTTTCGGGCTGCAAATGGAGCAAGGCGAATCGACCATAAGGTTCTATAACTTATGCGAAGCGAGAGGCTTACCAATGACTGAATTTTTTGTGGCCACGGGGTCCGGATTTTCAGCAATTCCGAGGAGACAACATCGGGTAGTGCGGTAGGCAGCTGATTTGCCACTGACCAAGCACGGTCTAAAAAATATACCTGCCAGAACACTGCGATACGATCTCTCAACTCGGCGATATCCTGAACGGGGGGGATCGGTGCATACATATCCGAGGAGTTATATGCGTCCGTGCAGAGCTGGTGGAGGCCCAGCGTAATTGCAAGCCTCACCGCAGTAAAGCTGTGCCGGTAGCCTTCAACTACCTGTCCATTGACGTAATAGTAAAATGCAAGGAGACAAGAAGCAGAGACTACGTCGACAAGACGGTCAGATTGCTGGATGCCGGCGGAGATTGCATCGTGTGTCTCGGTCAGCATGGATGCCTCTGCTTCGGCAAAGAACGGCGATGATGAGAAATAATAACCAACGAGGTAAACCGCATTTATAAGTGATGGGTGTGGGGTGCGGCCATTGGGTTGGAATCGACCGATATCGAGTTCGAAGCCGCACTGGTGTTTATGAGAAGTGAATATCTGTAAACTACAGGGGCAAGATCGTTCAGCATTTCACTAATCGAGCGGGGAGAATTGACTTACATAAGCTGGCTGTCAGTGTCGCCCATAAGGCCACGACTTATGCTTGCTGCCTGTAATGCTTCATGAGAAGGCGTGATGCTCATGTCTTTGGGGATGGCTCTCGGGTCGCATAAAAAAGCAGCGTGAAACTCCGTCTGAGTAAAAGGTTCTAAATAGTCGAGAACGAGCCCCGAGGATGCATCTGTCGACCCGTGAGTTGTGGCGTGCACATCATTGAGATCTTCACTGTTAAAGTTGAATCGTGGAGAAACATCGCCACTAACAAAATCGAATTGTTGGTCGATCGAATCGTGCATAGTCCACATCGGGGGATTTTGCTGATCAGGTACGACTTGTTCAAGTTGCTGTTCGGTATTGTGTGAAGAACCATTTGATGTCCCAGACGCCGCCTCTAGCAACTGAACCTTTCTTTCAAGGAATGATGCCCTCTCTTGAAGAATTTGTGTTCTGCTTTTTCGATGTCGATCATCGTAATCGCATTCCTCTGGTCGACTTGCTTTGATACACTGTGTGCACGACGGACGTACACCATCGCAGCGCTGTCAAAATTATCAACCAACCTGGTTAGCTAGTGTGCGGCCGTTGATCGGGAAAGACAGTACCATTTTTCTTTTTCTACAACGTTATCCCCGTAAGTCTGCTGATCACCCAAAGGTCTAGAGACAAAAATGCGCACCTGCAGCATAGGCACGCCGACCCCCTAGGAATAGGCTTGCCTTTGGACAGCATGGTTGAAAAACAAACTCGGATGGTTGCAACTTCTACGACTGATGGCTTTATAGCAATGTGCTGGTTTCATATTGCTTTTGGACAGTAACACCGGTTAAACCGTTACAAACGCCGACATGACTTGACATGAAGAGTCAGCGAATGAGTTGTGGATTTGTTCTCCTGACTCGGTGACTGACAACGCTATCCCGATGCTGATATAGCTCTGCTCTCTGGTTGCTGAGGTATAGCTATCCGCGACGTTAGTAAGTACACTGGTTGTTAGATCGCACTGTAAGGAGCTCCTCACCGTTTGTATATAATAGACTCCAGGGTGAATCAGAGTCCTATGAAATCGAAGTTGGTACCTAAGTGTGCCATAAGGTGGCAGATCTGGGAAAGTAACGGAGCCAGGACCCTGGCGATCAACAGGAATCGCAACTCCGTAACTCGGGCGCGATCGTCTAGCAGATTGGGAGCGTGTTTTGTTTGCTGTGCAGTGCGGTCGAGTGGAGCGCTGAACAACCGGTGATATAAACCGGAAGTATCCGGCGCCGCCCAAGTCTTACTTCAAATTCTAGCTATGGTGGGTCGATTACAAACTTAACCATCATTGAACCTTCGAGTGGTTTCGAGGCCTTGCCAGTACGACGGAGCAGGTTCTATTCACTATCTACATCTATGGTTTCTTAGCGGCGAAGACCTTGCTCAGGCTATCCCAAACGACCGAAGGTGATTGTGCGGCATCAATGCCGACCCACAAGCCTTGCGCCTTGTAGTAGTCTACAACAGGTCCAGTTTGGGAGTGGAAAGCGGACAACCGTTTGCGAAGAGTGTCAACGTTGTCGTCAGAGCGCTGGATCAGGGGTTCGCCGGTAACATCGTCGGTCATGGCCTTCTTGGGCGGACTGGACAAACATGGTTATCAGCGGCGCACTCGCGTCCCTAGATGCTACTCACTGGAATTCCTTGTGGTAGGTACGACCGCTGGCAGGATGAATAAGGCGGCCGGTGATACGAGATATCAGAAGTTGGTCCTCAATGTTAAGCTGTACAACGGTGTCAAGCTTCTCTTTGCGCTCAGCCAACATGCCGTCGAGCTTTTCAGCCTGAGGAACAGTGCGCGGGAAGCCATCTAAGACAAAGCTAAGAATGCCGAGATTAGTGGTCGAATGACGCGTCATACAGTCAAACTAAAGAGTTCTCGGTAAAGGTCGGAAGAACAAACATACCCGTTCTTGCATTCCTTGTTGTTCTCGAGCTGGTCTCTGATCATCCCAACCATAATGTCATCACTGACAAGACCTCCCTGGTCCATGATCTTCTTAGCCTCCACGCCAAGCTTCGTCTTTTGTGTGACCTGGTCGCGCAACATGTCACCAGTCGCGAGATGACAGATGCAGAACTTCTCCTTAATACGGGGAGCTTGAGTCCCTTTACCTACAGGAAAGTATCAGAAATGTCCTTAATGCAAAACTGCTCAAATTTGAGGTATACCTGCACCCGGAGGCCCAACCAGGATCATTCTGAGTTGCTGCGCTGGTGTAGGCGCGACAGCATCCTTCGCCTTGGCTTCAAGGGTGTGAATTTTGTCATTCAGCTGGGCGACCAGAGACTTGAGGTATTCGAGCTCGTTGGAAGGGGCCATGACCGTTTTGAAGCGAAGGTGTCGGAAAGGAGTGGAGGGTAAAGGTGTGACAGTACTGGCCTTCCGCCTATCGCCGCCAACGTGGCAAGTTCAATCCAGTTACGTCAAACCCCACTGCAAGCTTGTGTTTCTTCTCTTTTGCCTTTCATGAACTCGCGCCAGCGACAACAAGGTGGAGTGCTCATCTGGACGATGAAAATCTGCGTAACTGCTATTCAATCGATGTGAAACTATTTCTGGCAAAAATCTACACTTACTGGGCCTCTTTAGACGGGCTTCCTACGGCCCTCCGCTTTCTGCCTCAGTTCTTGGAATCAGAACTATTGGCTATTGCGTGGTTTCTGCCGTCTCTATTTTACCCTTCTGCTTTATCAGAGAACTTGTTGGCATTCTAGCTTTTCCTGCGGCTTCATTCTCCAAGAAGATGTATGTCCACATATTTACGGCTTACACATAAACGCCGTTCACAAAAGAATGGAGCTCGAATGTATTCAACTCCGCGGATCACTGGCGGTTGGGCAATGTAAATGTCTCAGATTTACACACAAGGGCTGTTGCGATTCCACTCAACTGCTCCCTTGTTCATGCGGCTGAACATCTGGAGACATACGAGCCCGAAATGTGGGCGATAGACCTCGGCATCGGCGAATTTGCTCACTGCAACCCTGATCCCTACGTATGTTTCCCCATCGTGTTCTGGCGCTCGGTTGATCATATATGCGCATAGATTCTTTCCCATGTACTGTCGGGCAAATGAGTTGCCAGGGGGGCATAACCACTTGCAGTGGCGCGGCTCTGCTCCGTTGAACTCCTATGCTTGCGCCAAGGTAGCGTCCCGCGGCGAATTCCGCGCAAGTAAATTTGCATAGTCTCAGCAGCTGGACCCTTGATGTCTGGCACTTAGGCTCGAGACTAACACCACCCTGTTTATAAATACACATGGGCAGGGTCACGGGCACCCATAACTCATGAACGTTAATTACACCAGCAATTCAACGCTATTCTTTGATGCGGCCGTGGGTTGATCTCGATCGCGAAAGGCCTGTGCCCGGTGGACACGGGAAACCTGTGGGGCGGGGTGTGATACCATCAGATAGCGAGGCTTTGCGCACAACCAGGCGTCCTGCACGATCATGTTATGGCCGACATTGCAGGACGACGCAATGTCCAAGATCTTAGCTGAGATTTTGTGAGTCTCGTCAACCCGTGGACGCTGCATGGCAATCACAGAATCATCTTTGCTACAGAATTACGACCACGAAATTCCGATCCAATGGAAAATGATCAGCTTGGGGCACCAGCCAATGAATTTGAGAGTTTAAATTCGCAACGAATGCGGAGAATAGTGAATCTTACACAACATGGGGCGGTTTCCCCACAGGTTTCCAGAGTGATTCTGCTAATTATCTTACAATGCGTTGCATATGAGAAAGAAAGTAGGGGATTGAATTTCTATTTGTACTTTGCTATCGTCTTGCGACAAGAGATATGGCAGTTGATACCAAGGATGAACGATACTCATTTAACCGCATTGGATTCCCTCTGAAAGCAAAGCACTCTTTTAGATTCGATGCGAAAAGCAACATATTTTCGTGATAAAATGCCTATATGTACAATCTCAAAGGTAAGGATCCCCCTGGTTTCGTTCCTCATGAGCTTGGTTTCACCCCCTTCGCCAAAAAGATGTTCACATCGTGTCCATGAACCTTGACGTTCTCGATCGCCTTCCCGTTGACCCGTACGTCCACCAATCCAGCGGCAATGAACACACTCTCCATCTCGGCCGGTGAGAACCCCCTTCTGTGCGCCACTATATGTGCGTGCGGGTGCGAAATAACTTCCGTGTTATCGGCCCTCTGAGCGATATCCGTCACGAGCAAGACACCGCCTGGCTTCAAGTAGGAGGCTAAAGTATTCGTTACGGATTCGATGGAGTCAAAATGGTGGTACGAAGAGGCGCACTATGATGGCAGTTGACATGAACGCTCTATGGGCGGGAATGAAGGAATATGACGAGACTCACAACAATGACATCGAAGCGCTCGCCGTCGAGTCCTTCGGGAGAATGCTCTAGATCTGTACATATAGCGTGCATTTCCTCAGGCGCGAGACCCTGCCAATCCGCTCGGAGATTGTATCGCCTGACCTGAATACAAACGAGATCAGGTGCGCGCTTCGGGTTTAGATTAAATGGACTGACCATTGCATCGCTGATATCTACCCCGATAATTCTGCGAGTGCTGGATACTAACTGTCTGGATATGATGCCTCGGGACGTAATCGTTAGATGTTGGGCGTGACCTTATCAATGATAGACGGGCGCTCACCAGTTCCGCAGGCAAAATCCAAAACCACAGTCTGATCATCGGCGAAGGGATATGCGTCGAGCATCAACTTGCCTACTAGTTTGCCCATGACATTGGCATCCGCCCGCTCGTCCATCCGCTCAGCTTCCAGATCATCGTAGTGGTGTTTATTGGCATTTGAGTAATCGTGATCGTTAGCGTCGTCCGTGCTCCGGTGCGGCTGTAGCTCCAGATGAACCTGTGAATAGCGGTGGATATGCCTATGTGTAGGAGATTCTGTCACTGCCTCTGTAGTCATCGTGTCCAGCGGATGGTGGGTTAAGGTAGTCTTAGAGGCGAACAACACGGGGCATCATGCATCATGTCCGGGTCCAAAATGGCAAGTCCGGGTTCCCCTTGTTTTGTTGGCCGTGGTGAGTAGGTATGCGCTCGCGACTTGAGACAGCGATCCTGTAAACTTCATGTCGATGAGCCGTCCGGATCGATCAGTGGATAAGTCGATGTCAATGGGTCAGAAGCAAGAAATGAATTGCCGTTTTGCGATTGACACAGTTAGCGTTTCAGTGACGGTTTGGGCACGTGCGCCGGGGGAACGGAAGACGCGACATGCCCCGACTGCTTGCTGACTGGCGCTGACGCTGACGGTCAACTTTTCGTCTGACCACTTACTTCTCCAATATGTTTGGCAAAGTGCGTATCAGAATCCACTCTAATTGATTTATGCTCACAACGGGATCTAGATCTCTTCGTGGTGGGCAGGATCACCTCCGGTCGAGACGAAACCGTACAATCCGGCAGACCCTACCCAGAACCCGTTGAACCCGAAGGGTCTTAAGCCGTATGCTCACAATAAATACAACCACGACGTTTGTCTGACCTTGTCGTCCGTTTACAGGTGCTGCGCCTGCCCAGAAACCAAGTCGGCAAGGGACGACTGCTTCCTTCGCGAAGGCGCGGAGGCCGATGAGAAGTGCAAGGAGCTCGTAAAGAAGCACGTCGCGTGTATGAACGCGTTGGGATTCAAGATTTAAAGCGTCATAGAGGCCTGTTTTCTATTTAAAACTTGCATCTGCCTGCTTATTATCTGTATCCAATAATCCTAATCCCAACTCATTATCCCACCACCCATTTCCTCACTTCGCTCGCTTGAAGCACCTCTGACGTACAGCGCATCAGTCCTATCAACTCACCATTCTATTTCTCACCCATCTCCCTGCTTCAACTGACAAATATTGGGCAAATGTACGGCGTTTCAGTTCTATCAATCTGCGACGGCTTTTCGAGCTATATCACGGTGAGTCTAGTCTGTCTGCCTGCTTTGTCAGGCCTGAAACTCATGCCAAATTCTAGAATCATGTTTATATCGTAGCGCTTGTGCGATTAAGGTCACGAGTTAACAATTACACCTGCAGTCACAAAACTGTTTAAGATTTTCCAAAGTGTAATGCAAGGGTCCAAGGTTCATCCCTTCGAACCTATATGTACACTATGCAATTCTATGCGGTAAGTCAATACCGTCCTCTAGTGGCGAGTTTAGCACTTACGAATTGTACTCTTACAGCCCACAGTTTGAAGCTGCAATTTCTTTGGATGTCACAGTAATCCTGCCCAATTCCTTGGCGATGCCGCCGGTCAATGTGTTCATGGCCTCAAGGGCAACTTAATCATTCACCGTTAGCCGGCTGTCTCAAATGATGCACAGATACCACGTACTGTTGAATCCACTATCGGTGTGGTCGATGGCGAGGACACTAATGCTCTTCGACACTTTCTTGCTGTTGGTGTACGTCACGTTCCAGCATGACCCGCAGTTTGGTGAATTCCACCCTGCGACGGCCTGCGCGCCACCGATGTAAGGGAACTTAGGGAGGGAGCCGAATGTGGTGAAGCCTGCGGTCAAGAGGCCGTTGGTGCCGTCGGAGCATGCGACGGTGCTGAGCGAGGTAGATTTCGTGTCGTAGGTCTGGTCATAGGAGAGGGTGCTGGTGGCGGCGAGGGCTCCGACAGGGATAAGCAAGGCGGCGGTGGCGGCGGTGGCGAACTTCATGGCTGTGGATGAATAAAGTGAAGGTAAAAGTGAAGATGAAGATGTAATAGGTAGAAGAGCGCACGCAAAAGATGGAAGAGAAGATGATGAGACTCGATGCTTCAGACGCGAAGCTCTTATACCGTCAGGATGCGCAAATGATCTCTCAGACTCGGTCAGAGTGACCGCATGACAAGCAATAACACTGCCTTTTTCACGAGCTCAGACTTTGGTGGTGATTCTTCTCCGTGACCAACTGACATCGCAGCCTGGAATTTGACTTTTCGAGCAGTTCGGGACATATTCGCCGTGGATGTACGTATCAATATACCCTCAAGCAGCATCACGCTAGCGTCACGTCCTCGTGCAGATCATTCTCAGCTTTGCATGATCAGCAAATGAGCATATGTATATTTGCCGAGCATGATTGGGCACATGTTTCCCTTCTGAGTCGAAGCTCGTTAACTACTCTCGAAGATCCTGCCTGAGATGAACGCTATGGCCAGAGGTTGAACTAAGGATGTGGGAATTGCCAAGGCTTGTCACTCGCTGTTCAAGACCAAGCTTGAAAGCTTGAACCCGGCTATATGCCCTTCCACAGGTCACATGAGTATGAGTCTTTCTACTACTCGCATCGCCTTCTTAAAATCATTGCCGCTAAGCACTCATTCTTATGAATGACGGATGGAGTTCTCTTGCCAGCCGCACTGTTCAAATCTTCACATCGCAGCGCCTGCCATTCAGCCGCAATCTTCTCTTCTGGCGCGTCACCGCCTCGGAGCTGAGTTCATGCTATGGTCCGAAGCGCAATCAAGCCTTCGGCACTGGAACAAGAATCGCTTGGAGATTTGTTAAACTATCTCAGACTTCACACGGCCGCCGGCTACCGTAACCCGTTTCCAACTCTACAATGTGTGTGTGGGGGGGGGGGGGGCAGCAGTGCAGTAGCTAAGGCATGCGAGAGCGAGTTCGTGGTGAGACCAGTCTTCCGATTTGACGATGGGACTAGTTCCGGGAGAGTCATTAGCGGAAGGTCATCGGCGCCAGCTAAGGACACCGCGCGCAGAGTGTTCCTGAGGATGCTTACTGCGCCAAGACAGACATTCCATTAATTCTCTGCAACCTCAATGACTTGGAACTAGCTGTCGCAAAAGAGAAGTGTCAGAGGTTCCTCCAACAAGTTAATTCTCCTTCGTAAGAAGCCAACTGGAAAAGCCATTTCCCAAGTGAGCCCCGAGTGAGCTCCACTGCCACCACAGAGTCTGAAGCTTCTGAAGAGCGAGTATTGATGCTGTTGAGTTTAGACACTTTGAGCACTCCGTAAGATACAGCCATCGCCGTCGCCTTGAGTATCTCTCGACAGTGTACAAGCTCAAAAGACGTGGATTGGAGTAGACAGATGTTGAATTCTTCGATTGACCTCGAAATGGCTAGGGCGCTTGCGATCTTGCTCGCCCCCTCGCTATCTGACTGGCAAAGGCTCGGTGCCGTTACATAGGCATCGGTACAGCAAACCCTCTACAATTGAGTGTCAGTGTCTGATAACCCGACACATCGCGCAAAGCTGGGAGTTAACGTATACACACTTTGTTGTTAGTTGAGCTCCCGCTCGGAATGAAGGAGGGCGCGCAGCTGCTTCGATGCATCCATAGAAGTAATTAAATTCAGTCGCACCAGCGCCATTGATTTGCGATTTAGACCAAAGAGATACGTTTGAGGTAGATTTCTTCTGTTTGCGGGGTAGTATTTTGGACAGCTGTGCAGAGCGTTTTAATCGACGAGGAATTGCAGAATATTATTTGAGCATTATGGTGGCAGAAAGCAAGTGACCGGCCGGGCGCGGTGGTCCAAATTTAGAGAAACGCCGCAGGCGCCGTCGACGTGTCGTGTCTTGCTCACGTTCAATTCACCTCGACAGCCACGTACCTTCCGACACTCATTACTGGTCTTGTTGCTGGTATCAACATACCCGAATCATGCTCGCTTTTTGGTCTATTCTCCTGCCCCTTGCAGGCTTCGCAGGCCTCGTTAGCGCAAAATCCAGCTCAGGGGACTCCGTGCTCGTAGTTCTTGAACCTAGTCTGCCGAAGGAGGACTTCAGCATCTTCTTCTCGAACTTGGAAGGTGCGCCTGCTTTCTGGTAAACATCGTAACTATGCTGAACGTGAATATAGAGCAAGGTTATGATCTCACATTCCGTGCACCAAAGGACGTGACACCCAAAGTAATCGAGGATGATATTCCTTTGTTCAGCCATGTCATTCTGTTTGCACCTGAAACAAAAGGTTTGTAGGCTAGCAAATATATTTATACCATAGCTAACCTCTCGCGCTCAGCGTACTCGGCCGATATCACGCCGCAGTCCTTGGTGGACCTCCTCTCCGAGAAGACCAATCTCTTGGTCGCTCTTGGCCCCAAGACCACACCACTCACATCCCTCGCTCCGGAATTCTCCCTCATCTTACCGCCTCCTAATACCCCTCTCGTCTCCCACTTCCCCCAACGTGACACTCCCGCCACAGTCATTCCGATTGAGGTTGCTTCAAACGCGCTCTTGAGCGCAGGTACCTCTCCGGTGTGGTTCTCCGGCGTGTCTCATGCACTCGGAAGCAACCCATTGCTGGTGCCTATCTTGTCCGCACCCGCTGAGAGCTTCGCTTCGGACTCGACTGAAAACTCAGGCGCGGATGCCTTGGTGGACGCTGCCGAGAAAGGCGGAGAGGGCCTGTGGGCTGGCAGTGCCATGAGCGTTGTCACTGGTTTCCAGACCAAGGATGGCTCCCGGGCCACTTGGGTAGGTGGTGTTTCACTGTTCAGTGACGAATTTGCCCGCAAGGAGTTGCCCACGTGAGTCTTGCAATACACCAGATATCGCTACCTCTCGCTGACATCATGATAGTGGAAAGGCATCTGGCAATGAGCAATTCGCCAAAGACGTTGCTGCATGGACCTTCCAGGAGAACCATGTTCTCAGGGTCGACAGTGTCTCGCACCACCGCGTCAACGAGACTTCCACACCGGACTTCTACACCACCAATGACCAGATTGTGAGCCTTGATTGGCTATTGATATAATTGCAACTAGCTGACCATATTACCAGGTTTACGGCATCAAGGTTTCGAAGTACGACTCCAAGACGTCGACCTGGAAGCCGTGCACTTGTCGCTCTGACATTCAGCTCGAATTCACCATGCTCGACCCTCATGTCCGCACTACTCTTATTGCCGATCCCTCGGACCCCGGCTCATATACCACCACCTTCCGTGCTCCTGATAGGCACGGCGTCTTCAAATTTGTCGTTGACTATAAGCGCAAAGGGTTAGCACTGCCTCTTTCTTACCTATTCTTGCATACTAAACGCTGCAATATAGTTGGTCCTTCATCCAAAGCTCGACGACTGTCCCTGTTGTGCCACCACGCCACGACGGGTATCCTCGTTTCTTGAGCGCAGCCTGGCCTTACTACGCCGGCGCGATCAGCACTAGCATCGGGTTCGTCGTGTTCTCGGCGATGTTCTTGGCGGGTGATGTCAGAGACGTGAAGAAGGGCAAGGGATTGAAGCATGAGTAAATACTGAGGTAGCGTCTAGCCCACCCTGTTTATCTATAGGGCTACTCTCGCTATATTATTACAACCTTGGCAGGTTGATGCATCTTCGAGTCATGGGCCAGGCAGCGAGCGTCTCTTCCATGTAGGAGAATTCGGACGTCAATCATATGGTGGAATCATATAGTGGTTATCTATTTAGCTGCAGTTTTCGAGTCGGAATCCAGACGTCATGCATTTTTGTTGTAAGTCGATGTCGAAGGCTGCACAACAGCACTAGTACGTAGCACTGCTGGTGGCACTGAGAGTCTCAGTCAGACTCCGAGTGACACTGACACAGTGACAGCACCGTTATTGTCCTCACGTGACCGTTGCCCTTGCTTTATTCCCGAATATTCCTGGTTCACCTCCTGTTTCTTCCTGTGCCACCATCACTCTACCACCAGTCTGAAACACTCCCTTCATGATCAAATTACTTGTATACTTTCATTCGGATCATTTTCTAATTGAAAATGCTTGGTGTTCGCCTCATTTTGTGCCATCTTAATGGTGGCATGGTCTTGCGTGGGCCACCAATTGCTTCAAGTGACACCGTCACCACTTGCTTTGTCCTTGCCACCAGATAGCGCTAAACCTTACCCTATGGTGGAATCCCCGTGCTATAAAGTTCGCTTCGCTCTATTGTCATGCTTCTGCACAACCTCTCTTCGCGGCAATGGATCCACAACTACAGGCCCCCCTTGTCAACGGGACATTTGATCGTAAGACTTACGCTGTGCGTGGACCATCCTGATATCCTTCTGAATTGCCTTAATTATAAACCTATCAACCTACAGGCGGGTCTCCTCCAATCGATCACCTCGATCTACAGCCACGGTGAAAAATATTGCCATGCGAACTCTGGCAAACCTGGGGACGGTTCCTTTCATGAGTGCATACACGTCAAGCCTATGGGCCCTATCACTCTCCCCCTTGATGAGCTGGCAATTACCCGGCTGAAATTATCTGGAAAACAGCTAGAGCCACAAGTATGGGAGTTCAAAGGCACAAATATTTCGTTCAGCAAGCATCGGCAATGGGGGAAATTCCGAGAGGGATTCTTGAGAAATGCACTGCAGGATCTCTACCCATACGAAAGCAAGCCTACGTTTCAACTTCAGAGGCTCCTTCTGTGCGGCCCCGGTTCTTGGTCAGTCGAATTCAGTCAGTCTTCGTTGTGCCATGCTGAATGCATGTTGAATGTCCAGTCATAATCCATACCCTAAGTAAGCATTCGTATGGATTGTCTCCCCCCTCCATGTTGATGTTTCTAAAAATACAGTCTCCGGCCCAAACCCGCTTCTTTCGCAAACTTACAGGTCTTCCTTCCTTGTCGACACACTGGTGGCACGATCAAGGTGCAATTCAGGGAGCAAATAACTGAGGTCGATACTGCGTCAATTCCTGAGGACCAAGTCACCCTGCTTACGTGGTTCTCCGAGGCTGTGTACAACGTTACTCCGATCCTCTCTGGTTATCGCTTGGCTCTTGTCTACGACGTCTTACACACCGGCTCCGGCCCCGCACCGCTATTCTCTCAACTTTCAGCCAAATCGAAGGAGTTACGTGCGTCCTTGAGACAATGGGCGACAGCAATTCCAATACAAAGACCGCCACATACTTTAGCGTTCTGCCTGCACAGTCTCTACCGAGGTGATCAGACGGGTGTCATGACTCGCGCGGATGCTCTTCGCCTTCAGCCTGAAGCTGAAGCTCTGGGGCTCTGCTCGTTCGTCGCCACACTCAACTGCCGCCTCACAGGCGCCCCTGATGTCCGGTATAGCGCTGCCCTGGCGTCCTTGGGTCCTTTACGCTGGTCCAAACCTTACCATGAAGATCATCCCACCCCTCGCATCACCCACGTCCTTGAAAGAAATTTGGAACTCGACGGATTTGTTGATTTAGAGGGGTGCCCACATCCGCATATGGCTGGTTGGCCGATCACAGAGGAGGAAGTCACAGTGGGCGCGCCTCTGGAAACATGTGTGCCAGAAACCATCGAATACGATGGTTCTTTGCACGAGGTGAGGCATCCAACTTTTATTTCATCCGAAAAACGCTGAGCAATCCCAATCCAGAGACCCGGTCTTTTGCATCACCGTGAGGCTTTTTCTAAGATTGGATCTGCGATTGCTGATACATGCGATCCAATTCTAGAGTCTCAAGTTTCCGTCCTATGTATTATCACTGCGCACGCATACAGTGAATTCCTGCTTCGAGTTTTACCACACAAAGAATGTTCATTAGGAGGCTTCTTACAACCTTCCGACGAGAAGACTGCTAGATACATAGTGGCACGACAACCATGGAACCGCCTAGTTCACTGCATCCCTTGGCTGGCCTACGTGGCGCTCAAAGTAAACGACATTGCGTTCTGGCGCTTGATCCTCGAAGGAGCTATCACGTCTATTGGTGTTGGCAGCCAGTTGCCGGATGCAGTTCACTTCGGCCTCGCCTGCATAAATCATACTTTCGAGTCTGTCATCACTCACATTGAGTATTCTATGCGGAACGAAGGACTTAGCCGACTCGCTGTGTTGGCTCAAGTCTACATTCACAACCCTTCTGCGGTAAACTGGTACCCTAGGTACACGCGCGATATCCTGCGCTCTACCCTTCGCTTTGGAGAAGAAGAGGTGCATATCCTGATAGAAGTTGCTATCCAAAGCATACCATATTTTAACGATATGTAAGCAGAATCAACTGCCTTCCATTTTGTGACTGGCTCAAATTATCTCCAGCCTGCTGCCCGCACTGCATCATGTGAAGCCTGGCTACGAATTCTGTGTTGAACTTTTTGCAGGTCTGGATGCCAGGCGGTCGGAGATTTCCCCCCACGACCCGTCCATTACGATCGTCATACACGGGCAGGAAACGACGACACGCTCCAGCGTCGAGGAGACTCTTGAAAAGTCCCTTCAGTTGGCCCTTGACCAGTGGTTTAGCAATCTTCATCCCGATCTTCAACCCAACGAGATCTCACGATCTCGTGCTATACAATTGCTCGAGCTTTGCATTACGACCGGCCGTGTGGATACTTGTGGCGTCGCTCTCCTGCGGCGAGTTTTGGACATTGCTTTAGCCCCAAACCTTGACGCTCGAGAACTGTTTGTTCAGTTCCTTGTTCCTTTTCAGCGAGAGCTGCGCGAGCTGTTGAAGCAATTTGATCTACTGAAACCGTCGTCTCAATCCAGCGACTCCAGCGACTCCTCGGACCCGACAGCGACGGCTTTCCTGAAATTCTATCGGGAACTCATCAAATGCTACGTGCTTCGCATCATGGGAGCCAAGCCGTCAAACATGGGCAACCTACTCGAGGGTCTTGGATGCGGTTGCACGACATGCGAGAAGCTCGATCAGTTCCTGGGCTCTGAACGCAGGGAATTGCATATATCGGGGGACGCACTGTCCCTCAACCATGTCCATGCCCGTGCGCAGATGAGCAGTGGCCATGTCACCGCAACCCTACTCCCAGGCCTAAACAAGCAAACACTTATCGTCGTTAAGCAGTACTCCCATAATGACCTGATTGTTCACGAGGACTGGAGGCGTAGTAAAGCTGAGGCTGTGAAGTTCCTGTCGCTCATCGGTGACCGGACGAGCATTAAGCTTATCATGGGCCACGATTATGTTCGGTACTTGGGGACCTTGGACGAGCCAGATATTGCTACACCCTCGTACCTTGACTTGACCACCCATAACGACTGGTTCTAGTTGTATCAACAGCAACGTTACTTCGCTTTGGCCTCTCAGATCCTATGACCGTGGCGGTGATGTTCTAATCCTTGCACAAACTAAAGGTGTCAGCCACGTATAAAGTAAAACGAAAAATCCACATCCTTCAAGATATTCTTATTCATTCCCGTCTATCAACACTCAACCGCAATCACATTCTTCACAACGCCCCCAACTACTTCCACTCAGGCGACCACGGCAGATGCAACTCTCTTGTCTATGAAGGACATGCAATGCCTGGCAAGGATACACCTGAACATCGTTTCTCGAACGCCGCCTCGAGAGAAGAGCGTAAGCTTTGACCTCGCCCCAAACGCGCCGAGACAAACCCACCAAGACATGGATGGCTGGTCCATCTTCTAGAGTGCAATCGCCAAGTCCTACTCGCCAAGCATCCGCCTCACAATCCACGGCAGGTCTCACACCCAAGTATTTTTTCAGTCTATCGGATGATGTGGATGTACAAATGCCCGAGACCTCTGTATTTGATCGTATCATGCGAAGGAGAGAGGTGCGGACTTGCTGAACATCTAAATACTCGGTAAGTGATCAGATTTGGTGTAGACAATGTACTTGATAATAACGCGTCGCTTCGCAGCGACCTTCGGGTAGCCCGAGGTCTAATCTGAATATTTTCTCTGCCTTTAGCTGGATCTTAGCTTGAGGACTTAAGCCTACATCTGATCCAAATACTTGTTTTATCAATACACGCACTTCACGATTTTTTAACTTATTTTAGATCTACTCCCCCCCATTGCACAAGTGTGTCTGCTTTATCAAATGGCACTTGACTTCAAATTTATATGCGAATGAAATAAAAGCATAGGTTACTTAGCTAATATAGTGAATTACTAGAAGTGGTTGAACTCATAGTATGCATGAGTTTTAGGAGAGTGATTGATGTCAACCCAGTAAGTGCTCGTGGGCGAGCCATGCTTGAGGTGCTTCATTTTGGGGCATCTGCCGAATATGTGCGATGCTAGCAGATGATATAATTCCCAACAGACTGACATATATACTAGTAGTATCATAGATAGACTAAGGAAGAAGGAGAATTGAAGAAGGAAAGGAATTGACAGGAACTTGGAAGTGATCAAAGATAGACTTTAGAAACTCTGGTCAGGGACACGGATGACTGACGTTGGATAAGCGTCACATCTCTGCAGTCCCTAATCTGTAGCACCGCCGACGTGCTTATTAATCGTCTATGCCGATGTCTTTGAGGCGTTTCGGAAGGCGTCTCTTGACAAGCTCGGTACTGGCCTAGAGGTGAACTGTCAATGATCATTCGAGTTTCATTCGCCTGAAATGAAGCAACGTACTCGCATTCGCTCAGTTTTGGTTATGTCATCTTTTATCAGCAAAGCATAGCGCTCCAGCTTCATCCATTTCTTATTCTCTATCGTCGCAATCCTCAAGTTTTCTCCGGTTACATCAAGCATTTTCTGGATAGGACGTGAGATAACCTTTCCGAACGCTATTGATCGGTCATACCTTGTAGTCCATTAGTTCGGGATTGTCATCGTACGGGGTGACCTCGCGATCTTTGTTGAATACTATAGGACTGACGGGCTGGATAAGTCGCTTTGGTTAGAGGATGCAATGCTTGACAAATAACTTAGAAAGGACATACCCGGCTCTCAGGCTCTGATTCGACCACAGGAGATGCAGATGCAACCAGGCGACGACGTTTAGACCTCGAGCCTTCTGGGGATTCAGGTCGATACGAGGAATCGTTGTCCGAGATTGTTTCTGCGACGCGGAGACGCTTGCTGCCTAGGCCATCATTTTTATTATCACAGAACTGGCCTGCTCCGGACTTGTTCAACTTCACAGGCGAACTTTAATGATATTCGAATGCTCACTGTTCTGCTGTGTAACCTGAAGTGAGCCGGTTATAATTTTCTTGGCCTTGAAGTAGAATCTGAAAGTTATGTCGGGTTTGGTGAACAATGGATTGATCAGCCGAATTCCGGGAGTGCGATATCCATTTGCATCCAAAACTTTGGGCGGAGATATTTCAGCACGGCGAAAAGTCAGGCGCACTCCGTGCTCTGAGGCATGCACCATCAGATATCATG
>JACXVL010000031.1:0-20833 GCA_014898675.1 Athelia sp. TMB
TGCGCATAACATCTTCACTCCACCTCGCCCTTGCAACAGAACGCAAGTGTCCTTTCAAGTGATAACAAGTTCACTTATTTGGATCCGACCATTTCAAGTCACCGAGCTCTAGTCCTAACATGCACAGAGCACTGATCATACAGCATCCCATTTCAGAAATGCGAAGATCCCACAGCATGCTTCTTTTGTGACTTGAAGATCATTAAATGTGCACAAGAAAGTCATGGTGATTGCCCTGAGACAGTAGAAAGCCCTAGTGACTCTCCAAAGCTAGTAACAATTAGAAAAACTCTTAGTTTGTCAGAAAAAGAGCCAAGCCTGCAAATATTTGGTCATAAAGAATTCAGAACCCTGGGACTATTTTCTATTGAATAAAGATGTCACATGGCTATGTCAGAGTCACCTGATCACTAGGCGGCTGTGTTTGATATGTCGGAAAACATGAGAATGACAAGTTGACAGCATTGAAAGATCAATTCTTGGAAAAATGGCAACAATTCTCAGAATATTTGAAACATGGGTTTGCCTATTTTACTAGCCAATCAGAGTTCAGGTCAGTGAGTATCTGCACAGTCATGGATGAGTACCTTCATGGTTGTGGGAAAGTGTCTCAATATGGAATCTTAGAATAGTATATAAGGACCACACTTTCAGTAGTTTTAGAAGAAGCACCCCCTAGATGCACCCTCTCATGCACCCTCTCAGCAACCTTGAGTGCCCCAAGACAACCTGCTCCAGTGTATAGTTGTTACGGTCAATAAAGTGATTGACTCCAGTAACCTTGTGAACGTCTGAACGCCAGCCATCCAATTGTGTATGTGTGTTTTTTTTTTGTGAATGTGTTTGTGTTTTGTTTTGTTTTGTGAGTGTGTTTGTTTGTTTCCGCCTGTATCGTTTCAAGTGAAGTTTGAGCCAGAGAGCTCCAGGTTCGTGTTTGTTTGTTTCGCAGTCCTAAGTGAAGTTTGAGAGATAGAAGTAGCCTACGTGTTGAAAACTTGTATCTTTGTTTTTGGCCAACCCCTTTCGTTGAATGACTGATTCAGCAGCTCAGGCTCTGAATATTTGTTTTTTTGATTTCATTTGTTTTTCTTTTAGTAGACTTTAGTCAAGCGACTAGTCCTACTTTACTAGCCTATTCTGGTTAGTAACAACTCCTGATTTGCACACTATAAACCCCCGAACCGATTAGGCAACTCCGGTCTAACGACTGACCCGATAACCTAAGGTTTAAATCACTAAACCAAGCTCACAATGCGGGCTCCACTTACCGCACATTCGTCATCGCTTTGACATTTGATCAATAAGCATGTCCTAGTTTAGGTAGTTTCTCTCATGCATAGCCACATAGTAGAGCGAGCTCTGCCTGGAGACCTTAAGCTTTGTCCTCTTCGTCTCCAGGTAAGACTCAGTACCAGCAGACATATTTCAATATTAACTTCGTCTCCAGACTTATCCTCTCAGAGATTGTTCAGCTCACTCCTTCACTATCTACACCGCCCAGGCTTACATCACCTGTGATCTCTCTAAGTCATCCAACATCCCCAGTCCCACCGGGTTAGTCAAGTGTTGGACAAGTCCTGACACCTGGACCTTGAATTTGTATACTATCAGGGCAAATTTTTTCGAGATTGTGCTATGGATTGTCATGAACCTGACTTATAAGATAAATCCAATCAATTAGGGGGCTTGCAATTAGATTTCGTAGATTTTATAAGGTTTTATGCAATACTAACAGTAAATATATTACTATATATGGATTATTATCTATGATGTCAACTTGACCTACACCACAACCTGCCATGCTTAATAGCAAAGCAGATGTCCTGAAGGCCATGGCCTACCACGGTTTTGACTGTACCACAGTTCACGCAGAACAAATACAGTGCCTCTATACCTCAATAAATTAAGCTTCAAATGAATTCTCACGGCTGCCAATCAATTATATAAGTTAAAACAGCTGAGAACTGATTTTTTGAGTATTTTTGGCAAAAAGTCTCAAATTTTGGGTGAAAATGTTTGTGTAAAAGCCTGGACTGCTTTGCTCATTACCCAAGTACTGTCTAGCTAATTCTAATATGCCGTGCCAAGTCGTAAATCACAAAAAGCTAAACTTCAATGCAAAAACAGCAAGTCTGCATTTGGCTCTATCCTGGACGGATTAGACCTAGGGTCAACATACTGTATCATTTTGACCATAGGTTCATAGGTTGTGACATGTGATGCTCTGAACTTAGGGGGGCAATGTTCAGATGTGGGAGTGATCCATGACACAGCAACCAGAGGTTCAAATGGGTGTAAGTTCATTTGGGTAAGGGGTAACAAACAGACATCAATCACTAACACCACACCAGCAGCAACTATATCTTTAGTGACCGGTGTCATACCATGAAATGGTTTCATGGTAGAACATGGCCAAAACGAACCAATAAATCATCATTCCAATATTTGCAGAAACCAGCCAACAAGCAAGTAACGACCTACCAATGACCACCTAACATACACGCCAATGCCACATGTCCAAAGCACCCGCAGTCCCGAACTCACATACAATGCCAATGACAGACCCGCAACACTAACGGATCCATCAGCACGCACTACTCCGGCCTCTAACCTAATTGTGCCACCTCCAGTTATTACGTCAAAAGCATAAAGCATAAGCAAGTAGGAAAAAACAGGCACCTCGGGCATGGTACAATTCTCCGAATATAATCTGATCTTACGTTATCCCGGTCCGCCACAACATGCTATCAGTGCACGGCTCCCTCAGCCACATGGCTTAGTGAAATCTGCGCCCAATTCATTTTAAAGTATACCAGAAGCAGTTTCATCGGATTTTACCTAACCATTAGGTCAACCATTCAATTAACGACACATCAATGTAACCTATACCCCTCTAAAATTCACCATGGTGCCCCAACACAATAGAACTGTCATACAATGCTTATACAGACTCAATACTAATCCTAGAACCGCTCTAACCGGTATTCACAAAGTGCAGATCCTACAGCATGTCAAATTAGTCTAGCGCAGATCTTACAGCATCCCATTCTGGTCTGGTTCAAGCTGCACAGCACCCTATTTGGTCTAGCTCAAAACCACACAGTACCCTATTTGGACTAGTTCATAACCACACAACACTCTATTTGGTCAAGCTCCAAACCGCACAGCACCTTTATTTGGCTTAATTCTGATCACACAGCAGGCCCCTTTAGCAACACACATCACACAGCATACCCCTTTGACAACACACATTTTCATGAACAAAGGAAATGTCATGGGAAAATAGTCACCCGGCACTAGTAAATTCAAAAGAAGTGCTGCCCTCGGCATCCACAGAGTGCAGATCACACAGCACCTCATTATGGTATTGCGCAGATCACACAGCAAGCCCCTTTGAGCCCGACCGCTCAGCATTCTGCCCCACGTGCCCTCCAGTCAATAAAGAACATGCAGACATCACATGTGACATACGCAGACAGCACATTAATTAACCACATGTGCGGAGTGTAGAGAACACAAGTAAAACATTCATTTATAATGGCCACATCAAAAGATGACAGCAACAAATGAAAAATACATGCAAGTAAAATACGAAAACAAATGAAATAGTCCAGGACCCTCCTCTAAATCAGCAGGGCACATTTTCCTCCCACAATGTAGCACTATCTGACTGAGAAGAACCAAGGAACTCTCTTGGTGATCTCAGCTGGCCCCCATTATAAGTATACACCCTCACCCACATCTGTGCCATATATTCCTCAAATTTGGCCTCCGGCATTTCATCCACAAAAATACGGTGATGCCACTGTACACTGGCATCGAGTCCATGACGAAATCCATTCAGTATCAAGGCCTGTGTAGCGGCAGAGACCTGAACTGAGAGCGCATAGGAAGAGCAGAGGTCTGAAAAGAAGACATGTGACTTGTCGAAGAGGAGTTCGATGTGATCATCCCAAGGAAGGAAGAGAGGAAAGCCCACAAAGTGAGGGACCAGCAGGAAAGGAGGATGACGAAACCCAGCCGACCGATGATTTTGAAGAAAGACAGTACAAAAAATAGAGAAGTCGCGACCATGGCCAACAAACCCGACCACTTTCACAGCCAGACGATCTGGAACTAGCAGATATGTTCGAGAGAGATCTACTCGACCACGATGAACCACGAAGACGTCGACATCACCATGGCACACGAAAACTTCCACCAAGATTAGAGGAGAGGAGGAAGCAGGCGCAGGAGAAATAGAGGAGGAAAAGATTGACGAAGTTGACAATGCCGAAGGAATGGTGGAAGGAAGCGGAATTGAGTCCGGTGCACCAGTCCTGAAACACATCAAAATTCATTAAGCTCCCAATGCACAGCAAACAATAAGGCAGGAACGCACTGGAAACACAAGGCGCGAACTCTCTCATGTCTTGGAGAGAAAGGAACCAGCTCATGCCCAACATTGGGGCGGGATGATGCCTTGCGCAGGCCGCACCCCAACCATAAAAACCATGTGAACCAAGACACTGTCATGCTGTAACAAGATCTTATTATAGTATGTCAGCACCAATGTGCTGGATCACACAACATCTATGCTTACAACAAAGGAAAATACCAAAAGAAATGAAGCAGATGTGTAGACACACAGAGTCAAAACAAGAGCGGAAGTACGTAAATGAGCGCTCAAAGCCAATTAAAGCTGCCCTACCTCGGCTATAGCCGAACACAAGCTCAAGCCTGGTAATCCAGCAGCCCCCCCATGCATTTAATCAATAAAAGAAAGCCTGCCAAGAATATTCTCAAGCACAATATATGGCCCTATGGCACTGTCCAAAGTGTTGGACCAATTTTATTATGACCCAATTAAAAAAAGGGCATTTTAATATTTGTGCCAGGATCCAGGAGAACCGAACATACAGAAACACAAACCCACTATCAGTTCAACATTTGAACATCCCCCTTATGAAAAACATGCCCCCCTATGCGAACAACTAAACAAGTCTATTCCACCGTCTCAACATTCAAACATTGCCACCATGTGACCGGGAGATCTATAACCCACCTAGTAAGAAAGCTGGAAGATCTATAATCCGGTTGGTAAGACTCTTGAATATTGATGAGCCGCTTGGTAAGAAACTGGAGTATTGATGAGCCGATTGGTAAGAAACTGGAGTATCAATAATCCGCTTGGTAAGAAAGAGGTGAGGTGATTAGTAAGCCGATTCGTAAGGATAATCCAAGAGGCCTCATAGACGATTACCAAGATACCCCCAGGCAGAAGAATGAGCCACCAGGAGGGCACGAGAAGAAGTCCCCTCTGGAACAGTATATAAGGGCTGATATTTTCGCTACTTAGACATGTCAATTCCCCCCCTTGAACATCCCCTCAACTTCTCACTCACAGTCTTAGTTCCCACTATATGTTTGTGTTAGACCACTTCACTGTGAATCTATTACTTGTTGACTAACTCTATCTGTCCGACCCCTAGTGATTTCTTCAAGAGAAATAGGCCTTCAATCGTTGTATAAACCGAAATCTGTCCAGTGAGGCAGAGTGCAACTAGATATCCGGACCGCAAGCCGTCTATCAGTACGTGGGCTATTTAGGTAGAAAGTGCCAGTGAGCCACCTAATTCAGATCCAGTGCCTTGGCAGAGACTTCCCGCCCGAGAGTCAATTGTCCCCGAAAATCCTGAAGAATATTCGTGGAGTACCACAGAGCAGCAAGAAGAAGAAGGAGCAGAGAGGCCAGATCACAGCCACCTGTTTCTCGTTTCATATCGCCGGTCGTGTTCCAATTCCAGTCGCGATCGCGGTCACATCCCCAATTCCTATAGTTTCTCGGTCCCAGTTTATTTTCAAGTTCCGCCAAGTTTAGTTCCGTTTCAAGTTCCGCATACGTTTTCAGTGTTCCAGTCAAGTTCCAAGTTTTATTTGTCCTCGTTTCCAGTTCAAGCCCGTTGTATTCCAAGCAGTATTCCGCCCTCCCTACAATCCACTTTCTACCGGTTAGAAAGCACCCCATATTCCTACGACTGTATTCCGTTTGCACAGAGCCGTTGTGCAGCATCTTCAACCCCTTAAAACATACCTTTATATAAATCATCCCAAACCAATCCCCCGAACTTCCTTTTCGGTCACAAGCTTTCAAGGGAACAACTAGGGAAGCCCGTCGGTAATTGTCTGGACCGGCAACTCTAGGGTAAAGAACACTTTACCGTGACGACAGCGGGCGCTATTCCATATATTTATTGGCCTTCCGCCGCTCGGGGATGGGCTCAAATCGAAGATGAGCACTTCCCAATGCGGCAGAGCTGTTGCTTCGCGCGCTTAGCCTAGGAATCTGTACTCCGCTGGCTTCCTTGGCGATCCGCCCCGTTTGCGATTAGCGCGGCGTTGAGTGCCTATTTGGGCTATCCTTCGATCAGCACACTCGGGGCTTTCGGAAACGCCGCGAGAATGGGCTCTCGCGCGCGCAATGCCATTGCTTCCGCATTCGGAAGCGTAGCACCCCAATCCGGTAATTCTCTTTACCATGGGTTTGCTCCTCTCCCCTGCCCCTCCCTCCTCAATTACCCTCCTACCACCTACAGTGGCCGCCAAAAAAACTGCACGCGGCAATTTATTGGGCCCGCTTTGTTCGAGTGCTGCTCTGCAGTGACTACAACAGCATTTCAGACGGGGGTTTGGCGTACAATATTGTATATTATCATCTCTAGATAGCGTATAAAATTTTTTGAGCAAAAAAATGCGAAAGTAAGCGAGGGCGAGAGCAATTGTTATAGCAAGTCAAAAATTTCCTTTTTGAGTCATGCATGGTTGATGTGTTCATTGTGCCTACTATCGTCATAAACTGGCGATAGCTGGTCTCAAACTCATTCTTCTCCCTCTAAAATTGACTGTCACCTCTTCTCTATCATGGTCAACTGCACACCAACGAAAAAAGCCCGAATTCTTGACATGCGCAATGGTGGCATGCAGTTCACCCAGATTGCCACAAAGCTTGGCCTGGACCGCTCTACTGTGTCCCGTAACTATGCAAAGATGGTAGAAAACCCCGATCCATATGCCAAGGCCCCTGGCCGAGGTCGCCCTACCAAGATGGACCCGCGCAAACTCCGTCGTGCTGTGCGCGCATGTGATTCCGGGACAGCTGTTGATGCCACCGATGTCAAACAGCAGATATTTCCCGAGTTGAGCACCCGGACGGTCCAGCGACACCTCGCAGAAGCCGGGCTGAATGGCCGAGTACGCCGTAAAACACCATACTTGAAGCCGTTGCATCGGAAACGCCGGTTTCAATGGGCCAAAGAGCGGGAGGATTGGACAGTGGAGGATTGGAATTGGGTTTGGTTCTCTGATGAGTCCAAATTTCAGTTGTTTGGATCGGATGGGAAGCAATACTGTCGGAGGAGAGTAGGGGAAGAGTTTTTGGACCGGAATGTGAAGCAGACAGTGAAGCACGGTGGAGGAAGGATAATGGTGTGGGGCTGCATCACACCATGGGGCACTGGCCGGCTTCATCGTGTTGAAGGAAACATGAATGCGAAGCAGTATGTTTCTATTCTTGAGGAATCACTTCTAGGCACCCTCGAAGACTACAAAAAGGACCCCTCGGATATAATTTTTCAACAGGATGGCGATCCGAAACACACATCGGGGCTAGCGCGGAACTGGTTGGCCTCGAAAAAGATAGATGTGGCCTCGCATCCCGCACAATCTCCCGATATGTCAATCATTGAACATGCCTGGAATGAAGTAGACCGTCGGTTGCGAGCCCGATTCCCTCTTCCGACCAATTTGGAGCAGTTATGGGAGGTTTTACAGGAGGAGTGGGCTAACTTAGACATTGACTACATTCAGAGGTTATACAGGTCTATGCCAGATCGTGTGGCTGCTGTGATAGAGACAAAGGGTGGTCACACCCGTTATTAGCTTCACATATGATTGTAATGTTATCAGGTCTTCGAAATTCAACATTCTGGTCGGGGTGACACATCAACCATGCATGACTCAAAAAGGAAATTTTTGACTTGCTATAACAATTGCTCTCGCCCTCGCTTACTTTCGCATTTTTTTGCTCAAAAAATTTTATACGCTATCTAGATATGATAATATACAATATTGTACGCCAAACCCCCGTCTGAAATGCTGTTGTAGTCACTGCAGAGCAGCACTCGAACAAAGCGGGCCCAATAAATTGCCGCGTGCAGTTTTTTTGGCGGCCACTGTATATAACTGAACATGGTAAATGGGTGTTGTATATACGTATAATTCTGACTTCAATGGAATCTTATGAAAATGTTGAAAAATAGCGAATATTTCCTTGGGCAAACATTTGGGAGGGAATAAAAATTTATTGCCCAGAAAAGCTGGGGATGTGGGTATAGCAAGATATAGCTCTATTATACACAACACAATGATATAATAATTCAAAATGATGGCGGTGGTGGTGATAGTGGTGGTGCCAGCAAAGTGCCCCCCAAAAAGTGGAAAGGGATTGCCAAACAGTCCCCCTGATGCGATAGATACGCGCCGTCAATGCTCACGAGAATTCTTGCGGGCTCTGGACGGTGCGTAGCATGTGCGGCATGCGGTGGGAGCACGTGGACGGAGCGTGAGCGCGAATGCTGTCACGCAACGTACGTGTGGGCTGGCGCACTCGCGTACCCGGATGTCGTGTCGCAATGACAATGGGAGCAGGAGCAGGAGCTGGCGGAGTCGCACACGTGACACGGCGGTGAAGGGAGCCGAGGTGGGCTGCGGCGACATCAGTGCAGAGCTGGGCGGGCTGGCGCGAGGCAGAGCGGCCGCGTCAGCGCACGCGCTTGAAGACAAATGGCTGGCAGGGGGCGGGATAGGCCGATAGAGTAGCCCGCATACGCGTCTTGAGAGCGCTGGGGAGCCATTGTGCTACTGGGGGGCCAGGCGGCACCCGAGGAGGTGGAGCAGGAGAGGCAGGGACTGCAGCAGGTGTTGCGCAGTCCCTAACGGTCCTAAATCTCACAGATGTCAGTAAAAGCATGATACACATGTTCACTCACCTATTTGAAGCCCCCAGCCAATCTCCCGCTTCTCCCGCATTGTTGTGGTCGCCGAGGTCGAGGTAGAGAGCGAGACGCGATAGGCGCTAAACAACGAAATCACCCGATCCGGCCGTTCCGGTGGCGCGAGTCGTTCATCGTCGTTTGCTCTATCGCGGTCTCAGCACTTCGAATTATGTTCTAATACGTTGTAAATACATTCTATGACAATATAAATGTATATTGCAAATTTTAATATCAACATCGGTGGCGAGACAAACGAGATCACAGCGACGCACGCGCGATATGCCTGATTTGGATGTTATCTCGTCGTTTCGCTCTTTTGCCTATCGCCTTTGATCCATGCTCGTCTATTACGATCGGACACTTGTAAGTATATATATAATACATATATAATGACATAGCGTCGAGAAATTTGGTGCCACTACCGTATGGCTATCGGCGCAAGCAAATAGCGAGTTTGAAGTCAAGTCAGTCATGATCTTCTCATGCCACTGTGCATAATTTTAGTATACTCACTGCCCATCCTTCCACAATGTCTCTTCTCATGGTGGGTCTTTTTTATTGTCTTTATATACATCAATGTCAAATACCTACAGAGTCAGATCGAATTTATCTGCTCTGCTAGTCATGAAAATGGATGATATATGATGTATTTTGACATAAAGCATGTAGCATCTCCTGCAAGTCTCAGGATGTCCTCCGGGATAGTTTGGTGGCTCTTAGGTAGTTTATATATATACTGAAAGTAATTTTTGAGCTCTGCAGCCCAGCTGGAGCGTTCCGAAAGACTGTACCAATGCTAAATAGAGCATGTGGCTGAAGTTGAGAAGAACGACTGACTGGTACGTCTTATAGATGGTTTGACACCATAATTATGCCTTCCATGACTTTATATACATGCGATAGCTATAATATATGCATTTTGAGGTATATGGAGGGTTGGTGGAAGCATGGTGAAGCATTCAGTGCTCGAGAACATCAACAGCCACAGCAAAACCCATATGCAGGCCGTGGGAATCGAGCGACTCACAAGGAGGTGCGCCCTGCCACGTCGCTTTCTTCTGCACCTGTCCACCTGCTCTTCGTCGTCCCGCCTTCTTGACGGTCTTTGCCCCTTTCGCACTGCTCAACACAAGAAGAGCCACGCGTCAGGCATGTAGCTGGAGACAGTAAGTGTTTTTTTTAGTTGACTTTTCCACTACCCGCAAATGCTGACGTGTCTTCAGCCTCACAGCGTGCTCCACCTCCAATCCACTGCACACAGCCGTGCGCCAGTGCGTGTGCTCGTCCCACCGGTGGATCTGTTGCTCTCCCTGCCCCTCTCTCGCTGTATTCCAGCCAGCCACGTCCGCCCCCCTGTCTACGTCTGCGTCTGTCCACGCCACCCCCTTTCGCCAGCACCACCCGCCGTGCCGCCATTCAAACACCGCCCGCGCTTACCGCACCGTCAGCCACGTTGAATGCCCGAGCCCGAGCACTGGCTCCACCCACTCATCCACTGGCAACGCTCTCCGCTGCAGCAGCCGCGCCCGCCGCCCCGCATCCGCCACCTGGCTATGTGCCAGCACCGCCTGTCGTCCTATGCATGCCAGTCACGCACGCCCACTGCACCCGCATCAGCCGTGGCCCACCCACGCGCCAACGGCCACCCACCAGCGCTGCCTGACGGCCCGTGCGCGCTAGCTGCTGCGCCCGTGCTCGCAAACCCTGGCCCGCGCTAGCCAGGCCCGTGGCCCTACCGCGCTGCACAGGATTTGTGCCGGCCGTCCCTGGGGCTTTGCCTTCATTCGCGCGTCCATGCGGTAGCTCAGCCACGCGTGCATCCGCGGCTGTGGATTTTTGATTACCCCACCTGTGCCCGCTGTCATACCATGAACTGGGTTCATAGTCGAACATGGATGAAACATAGTGTAATCAAATCAAGTTCGGGAGACAGGAAAAGACAAACAAACAACTAGTACTAAATTTGCATAGAAGGTTTACTGCGAAGATGAAGGCACCCAATGATCCATTTTCCAGGTAAGAGGAATACCCGGAGGAACCATATCTTCCACCTCACCTTCCAATGAAGGCGCAGAGAAAGGCACCCACAAAGACTCGTCCTCCGACCTTACAGCAGCCAGAATGCGATCAAACTCCTGATCTTCATCAACCAAAGGCGTCTCCCAGGGAAAATGGGTCGAGAAGGGGCCAGTCGACCAATCAGAGATAATGGAGGAGCGAAGGGACCACTTGTCACAAAGACGAATCTCGAGGGTGGATGAGCAGACCCAATCACGATATTCCAAAAGATTAACGATTGGTGACTCCACATAGTAAGGAATAAGAAGGTTGATCGAGAATGTGGAGGGAACAGCCCCAGCACGAAATTTGGTGGAGGCACTATAAACCGCATAGTTGGAGGCCACCCAAAGGACTCGGCCTAGAACCACAAACTGATGCAGGCTGGGTAGGAAGAATGAAGTGGAACCCGTTGCAGATCCGAAAAACACATAGAAGGTGTTGGAATCGTCGGGCAAGAAGCCACCAAACAATATAGGTGCTTCATGCCAAGGGATAGGAAGAATGGGAGGACATGAAGGAGGGCGACGATGGGTCAAAGAGCTAGCAGAGTAATCTGCGAAGGATTGCAAACGATTCGCCGACCCTAAAACATCGGACCTGGCCACGTGAAAAGGAATAGTCAGCACAGATGATTAAAATCAGTCAGGAAAAGTGCACACAAAGATTCCATCTCCGACCCCGATTCTGAAATCGACCGTGAATCCACAGGCCACTCAGGAAACCCAATAACACCGCCTTCGGATGTATAATTCACAACTAGAAAAGAACCCATTTAAGGTCAAAAGTCTGGAAGGTGGCAAAATTAACAACACTCACAGCAGAAGTCCCTCGGCAAGAGCAACCCACCTGAGGAAGGGCCAGATATGCAAGAATGGAGGGTCACACCAGAGTAGAGAATGAGAGGAAAGGAAGAAGAGAAGAGTCAGTACGCCAGAACACTACGAACCAAAACTATAAAGCATTGCCGGCATTACCCACACAATGGCGAGACGGAATCTGTCAGAATTACTAAAAGCAATGCCAAAAAAACAATTTCCAAAAATCATTCAAAAGTGGCGCAAAGCGGAAAACACCCTGTCACGCCAGAAGATGGAAAAGACATTGAGAGCTATTGAATCAAAAGCAGTATCGAGAGCATAGTCTAAAAATAGGTAGGATGACAGGCATAGCGAAGTAATAAGAGGGCTCTAGAAAGGAAAAAGAGGACCCAACAAACTACGATAAGTGTCCGCACTACTCTTCCATGAACTGACCCACTCCGAACACCTGGTCAGATGGAACACGCATCTGCCGGCGAAAAGTATTCCCTGCCTCCCCCGCAAACCCCAAAACCGACGAAGTAAACATCCCTGGGAAGGAAGAACCAGTTGAACGAGCACCCACAGTAACACATGTATCATCCTCAGGATCGGTAACGTTGGTCTCGTCCGAAAGCTCTGAATCGGAGTCTGAGGAATCAGAGTCCTCGTGTTCCGTCACCACGCAAGAGTCCACCTGGACAATGAGAGGCAGATTGAGTTGGGCAAGACAGGTGCGGGTACCATCGGCATCAACGGTGTCCATATCGAACTGGGAAAGGAAGCCCAGACGGTAGGGAACAATGAGGAGAAGCATGAATTGAGTTCCGTTGAAGGGTTCCTTGAAGAAGGATCGAAACATGGCGTAGTCACGCTCGAAAGCTGTAACCTCCCCCAGCACAATGTGTATGCCATGAGGTTTGAGGACGAACTCGGTGTTACGTCTAAAGCTGCCCTCATTGACAAAATAGATGGAAGGATCGTCGGGCATGAAGCTGCCGCTGAGGAAGGTCGCAGATCCTAAGTCTGTCCCATCAGGGAAAATTGCGGTAGGATAACGACGCGAGGTTTCCACATGGTGAAACGGGGGAATGGGACTAGTACGACCAGCCCATGAGAGTCAGTTTCAAAAATCACACGACCCCAGAAAATACAGCTAGTACTCACCGAAGTGACAAATCAAGCATCTCGACCACCAGAACGAGTCAAATCTGTGATGCCAGGGACCACAACAATATCCTTCTTAGGACCGGAATTAGTGATGGAGCGGGATGACCTAAAGACAAAAAGCTGTAAAGTGAATAGCCAAAAGCATGAGGACAGGGAAAAGATGTGAAAAGATGATACGCACCACGATGATGGCAGAAGGGAGACAAGGAGGAAACCCGATTCCACAAAAACAACGAGGTAAAAAGAGACAGAGAATGGCAACACTCAGGGTCCACGCCCGAAGCTAACCCAAATCCATTCAAAGTTAACTCTATGAATGGAAGAACGCCACCTGTCAACCCTCCCAAGTCCCCGATCATTTCTCACACCAAGAATGGTCATCTGAAGGAGTCAGGAAAGAATACTACCAAAGAAATGTCCAGGGAAGGGATTAGAACACGCCACCACCATAAAATGCGAAAACATCGGACATCCCCTAAGACTGCCCAACAGTCGACCAGCCTGTGGCAAAAATAGGTGCCCTCTTCAGGAACAATAATTAGTGACTCCGTCAGATTTGTCACCACATGACCAATCAACTCACTAGAACGACTCAGCCAAATTATTGATAAGCAAAGCTTACGAAGCAGCATTAATCATCCTTGGAGCCATTTAAAAATAACACACCAACTGGGCCTATAGTTGGCTTCGCTTACTGATCACCCAGCTCAACAGATCTAAATAAAGACACTAATTATGAAGCCAAGAGCAGAGATGACGAAGCTAAGTAGTGGCTGTTCGAGGAACAGCCAATCAGGAGGAAGAATGAGTGATTAAAAATAGAAACCCAAGGAGACGGTGGTCCCTGGCATCTAAAAATAGAACTTAGAAATAGTATATAAAGGATCCGATCTCGTGTACGTAGCCCAGTTACTATCTTTGAGTTTCTCACCCCCCAGTTTGGTCAGCCTAGACAGGGAGTCTAGTCTGCCAGGTTTCAGTTTCGTTTCTCTAAGTGCTCTACAAGAGGTAGGCACCGACAAGCGATTTCGGTAAGCCACAGTGTTTCAAGTTTCGATCAAGTTTCCAGTTAAGGTTAAGTCGTTTCAGTCTTCTCAGCCACTGTTCCCAATTAGGTTTAGTTTAGCCACTAAACTAAACTAGTCTCGGCGGCCAACCTTGTCCCACTCGAACCGACTAGGAGCATCCCGTCTCTTGTTTGTATAGACCAGATATCCTAGGGTATTAATGCCAAATACCAGCATCACACCGCGCCGTGAATTACGGCGCGGGAGTGAGCAAGCCAAAACGAGGGAACTGTGACGGCTTCTTTGGGGATAGGGGCTAATTTGCCTGTATTAGGACTGCCTGTATCGTGTCCATTCAATATTATTATTATTTTGCTACCTAAAATACACATGCAGCCTAAATCTGGTATCAGATTCCGAGGCCAGGCACGCGAAGCAGCAGCCCAGCCACATCGGGAAGAGCTCATTTTCGATGTGAGCCCATCCCTGAGTGGCGGGAGGCCCAAAAAATATGGCACAGCCCCCCGCAACTCGATGCTGGATTGGGAATATGGCCCGCAAGCGAGCCAGCAACCTGCCTGGCTGAATTATGCAAAACGGCCAGTACTGACCCCATGGTAACTTAACAGGGATTTCGCAAAACACATAGGATGGTAATCACCACATATTATGCATAATTCTGCCAGGACAGGTTGCAATCAAGGGGATTCGGGAGGAGTCGAGAGGATTATTAGGGCTGAGACATCGATGTTGGTTTTTCGGTACTTCATCAGTTTCCCCCTCCATCCAAGATGAAATATCTCCTCTCTTTCATTGCACTGAGCGCGAGCGCCAACGCCTATGCCGACATTGGGACATTTGTCAAGGCCCAGAGACTCGCCAGGAGCCTCGAGAACCGCGCGGCTGTCATGCCGTTCCCCCCCATTGGCGGCGTCCCCTGGGCAAACAGCTCAGTTCCTTTTGACACTGCAACTCAGCTCGTCTCTGTTTCTGGCAATCACGTGGTATGTTCTATTCTGCCGATGCGCCTTAACGTGTGAATCTCACGTTTGTCATGCTTAGTGGATTGCCCTCCTCTCTCCGTGCGCTCACGATGATTTCGTAGTACGAGTACGAAGCAGATGGGAAGACTCTCGACTATACCTATGGCTACGAGAGGATTCCCAACAACTGGTACGCACCACCGACCTACATCTGATGACACAAATAGCTGATGATTCCTGCAGGTATAAACACTCACCCGCCGACCCCTGGACAATCGTCGACATCCTCACTGCCGGGGCGCAGCAGTGCCTCGCGTACCCAAACACATGCAAAGTGGGCGGGAACACCGGCAATGTCAGCTCCTTTGGTGTGTCCTCCATCGCCTCTGTTTTCCGCCAGCCCGACTAGCTATACATTCACAGCGGGCATCAATGTCGGTGACCTCACCGGCGCGGTCATTCTCGAAGCGCTCAAGGCGCACACACTGGTGGAACTTAATGTCCTCCATTTTGATAGCTTTTCCACAGGCAGCTGGGGAGGAATTAGCAGGCATTACAAACAGTGAATGCGTGCAGGGGAGTGGGTATGTGCGAGGGGGGAGGCGGGGAATGGACAGGCTTGCTGTACCCCATGCTCTCGAACATGACCTTGTCGTTGAGCCCGAGTCGGAACTCTTCTCTGTGGATGACAACCTCTCAGTTTATATTATTTGCAATATTAGATGTTATCACACACAAGCAGAAGCCTGAGTGTGACTTCATAATCTCATCCGACTGCTCAAAAGCACATGTCACTATATCCGGCACATTCGGCTCCTGATATGCCGGCGCTGTCTCGCTTTCACTGTATCATCATCGGCGCGCCTGCTTGCTTGGAAAATTCATCCTCTGCAGCTCAATAATGGTGAGAATACTGCTATGTAGCTTCAGGCATTGACTCTTTTGATTAGGTATCGTTCCTGGACAAGGATGGTCAGCAGATCCAGTTCTACATTCAGAGTGACTTGGCTCCGGAGATATACAATGGCTTATCCAAATCCATCAAGGTGGTACACTAGTTCTAGTTTTTATGATTCTGCTCAATGTTAGTGATTTCTAGGCTTTTGGTGGTCTTGTGGTGGCAACTGTGCCAAGCACGGGCTTTGTATTGACATTGCCAGGGAGTGACAAAGAACGGCAGCTCCAGCTGATTTGTGCTCAAACCGACCACCAAAACTGCTATACTGCGCCATTTACATTTGTCCAGTTCTGCAAGGATTGACAGAGTCTGATTATGCCGGTATTTGTGGAGGAAGGAAGACCGATGAGGGTGCATGTTGATCAAAACATACCCAAAAAGGATACCATGATTCAATTCTGTATGGTTGATGGGGATCTACGGAAGAGTGCGCATGGGGAATACAACCCCAAGCATACATGGGAAAGTATATTTTCTAGTATACAGGTGCGTATTTTGGTTTGTTTCGCCTCTAATAATCACATCGGCTGATATTACACTTACCGGGTCATCAGCATGCTGGAGGTGATCCAACAGCTTCGATTAATGATGCCAATGTTGTGGTTACAGATCGGCTCTCGGTTCAGACTATGGTGGAAGTTTGTGCAAGCAGATCCAAGTGGCAACATGTGGAGGCTGCTGAATGGGTGGATCTGTGTATATCCGATGGAACTGTGACATTCACTGGGTCCGGTGAGAAGCCAATCAGTACAATGTGTGTTATGATTGGGTTGCCCTGTCACAGTGATCTGTTCCACTCACATATTATTTTAGCAACACAAAATTCACAAATGCAGACGACCGTCACTTGGCTGAATGGATCGCTGAGAAAATTCCATTTGATCATAAGGGTCGCACTGGCAACACAATTTATCGGGCAATGCATGAAATGGTCTGCAACTATCTGTTGCTAAAATTGAGTGGATACTGAATCTGCTCAATTTGATTAGAAAGATGATCCTCACTATTCATGGGTGAAGCGCCACTCTTGGCACTCGTGGAGGCAGCGATATAAAAGGCATTCAAAGCGGCTTGATGAGCTTATCCAGGAAATTGTGGCACTCAATGGAATTGAAAGGGGTTCCAAGGGGCAGTATAGTTATTATCGTGATTCCGGATATATCCTATAATCTACAGAACTTGTAACATACTATCCAATTTGTGGAAGATTTCGCAATGTGAACTATGTAATTTGAAACTACTTCTACCGATAACTTGAACACCCCTGAAAATATCCTGCCATTTTATGGCCTTCACCCAACAAGTTTCAAAAGGATTTTTCGCTGGCGACAGTGGTCACTCTTTGAGTAGGCTTCGGGTGCTATACTAAAGTCCTATCAGACACTGGAAACGGTAGGGAACCAGGCTCCTAAAACTAGATACGCTCGAGTGAAAAGTAAGAGCTTCGTATTGTACTGGTAGTGGGTACAGGCAATGCTCCCTAATCTGGCGTTCGGTGGCGCTCCACTAGTGTGATGGTCACTTTTCATAACTCTTTGCACAATCACAATACGACCTCACTTAGTACGCAAAAATTGTTTGTAATTGACATAGAATGAAGTTCATCCAGCCTGAATTTTAAAATAACCTCACATGCACTCAAACTGACCTCTTTGGAGCTCATATCTCAAGACTGAAGACCCAAATAAAAATTTGTCAGGACAATTCTGTTCAGAGTACATTAAAAGCTATATTCTGATACTAATATCGGCTCTGAGGGGGGTGAGCCTGCCGGGGCTAAGCCGTCTGCGTTGCAGAGGATGTGCGTCCCCGAAAAGGAAATTTCACGATTCTGGAATTCAGGTCCTCGTCGTGTCGTGACTTACCAGTTGTTCTACAGCACATTTTCTTGCCTGATAGTCAATATTACAGCATGTATAGGTAGCTGTGAGTCTATTAACTGTCAATCATCACCATAAGACATTAAATATTTGCATGAATATGGCATGGGCTAGTGTTGCCGCGGCTCGGCTCGCGTGACACCCCAGCTTGACCTACGGCTTGGGCTCTCATACTGGCCACAATAAATTTTTCGATATATCAACTAGCCTATCGAGTAGAGTATGCCCCAAATTTCATAACATGGGCTGTTGAAGCCAGAAGGTAGTCTCATCGTCTCACAATTTGAATTTTGGGTGAGCGGCTTGGACGGCTCAAGCCGCATCGGCTTGAGCCGTCACGCAAAATTGTATTTCTTTACCCCTCATCGTATGCGGCACAGCTGTCCTCAATTCTTTTTATAGTATCAAACATAATTGTACAAGCTCTACGATAAGCTACATAGGCAGGATACCATGATGTTGTGAAAGTTGGGATGTCCAATTCTTTCGACGTGTGACGTGTATGACGTGACCGAGCCGCGGCAACACTAGCATGGGCTCTGATTTTGTGCAAATTTTGTGTAGACGGCTTAGCCCTAACGAATTTTGGGAGACCAGGGCCAAAATCAGTATCTAAGTGAAACTTAATATGCATAAGGAAGAGATTTGTCCTGACAGAATTTTTATTTCAGGCTTCAGTCTTGAGATATGAGCCCACCCAAAGCCAGCCTGAGGGCATGTGGGGTTATTTTAAAAATCAAACAGGATACATTTCATTTAATACTCAATACAAGAATTTTGTCTGTATATATCTGAGTGCCAAAGTGAGTGTGTGAGGAGGTATAAAAAGTGACCATATAACATGATGATTTGGCGGCGCGCCACATGCATGCTAGATTAGGCAGCATTGCCTGTATCCACCAGTGGTTAGTGTTGCTGCCAAGGCGAGTTGATGACGAGCTACAGCTCGCCTCGCCTCGAAATGTGCCCAACTCGTTCCCACGAGGTGAGGCAAGTTGTAACTTGCCCATCTCACAAGGTTACGTCGAGTTAAGCAAATTTCCTCTTTAGGGCAACATTTCCAGCCGCCAACCGAAGCAGAATCACCCCTCTTCTCTCGGGACTTCTGAGAGCTCTTCGGCTGGCTCTGAGGCAGACATCTGTCACATGTCAGGATATATCTGGGTAATTTCCCAGGATATGATTGGTGGATCACTATGTCTTAACTCGTGAGCTACCTCGGACCTCGCCTCAAAATCCGAGGCGAGCTAAGGTTTTTTTGAGTTGGCCACCTTGCATCACCTTGCCTCACCTCGCCTCGCGGCAACACTACCACTTGTAGAAGGATTCTGGGTGATGGGAAAATATATCACGTGCAATTTCCTTTTATGGGACCTTTTGCAACTCTTGACTTTTCACTGAGCGGCTGGCAAAAGATGTTGTGGGAACTGTTGGAAGCCCTAGCTTAGGGTTACAAAAACCTTTTTTTATTCGGGTAACAGGGCTCTCGGCTGTGTCGGCTGTGCAATTAAAATAGTATATGTCTGTCCCCAAGCTGCCGTTTTTGGCCTTGAGTTCTGCTTTGCGCCGCCACACTTAGTTGTGTCGAGCTCGGGCCCAGGGGTGCATCTGTAACAGTCTCTGCTAGTTACTCACCAAAATATAATCTGACAAAGGGTGTGAATAGATTGATAGTGATAGAGAGAGATCAAGACTGCTTATAGAGAGCTGAGACCTTAGTCTTTAACGAAGTGAATTAGACTGGGGAATCTCCCTGCAGTCGTGCCTCTATATATACATGATGCTATGCGCTATATCCTATGTGTCCAAATGGAATAACTGCGACAGCGTGTGCTCATATCAAGAGCTGGACCAATGGCAATAATCCCTGCTATCTAATGCCCATGCGGAAGCGTCAAGTGACCAAGATACGACGCAAGTATGATGCGGAGTATCTCCTTGATTGATCCATGATCCCCAAGGTATAACCGAGGTATCTAATCTAATGATCAATAGATCCGATGGTGGAATAGTATGTGAACTGTACAGGTTCCCACGGTTGAAGTATGTAACTGAGACCATGATGAGAATATGTCTACGCTGTATGCGATAGAGTGCGATATAAAATAGTGTAAAATATAAGGAAAAAGGAAATTTGTGACACAAAACTCATAAGATTTGATCAGCTGAGACAAAGCAGTCATCAGACTCTTCAGACAGTGAGGGTGATACCCCACACGCCTCTACATCTAAGGAAATTAATAGCGTGGAAATTGATCACCCAAAGATCAGAGAACTTTCATATTCAGAGGAACTCACGAGTGATGATGAACCATTTGTTCCTCAGTCCGTCTCAGGCTGGAGCAAGGGCAAGAAGAAAGTATCTCGCAAGCAGGGTTTTTCCTGGCGCCACATGTAAACACTTGCCGACATGCTGGCGTTAGTCTTGAGACCCACAACTTATGTAATGTATATGCAGTTGAAAATGTGTCATGAAATACAAATAAATCATTTTATCTACCTCTTACATTATGGGTCTATGGAAAGAAAGTGCAAGTCGAAGCTCTAGTTGACTCAGGAGCCACCACAACGTTCATCAATAAGTTGTTAGTGCGGGAAAATCACTTGGTAACAGAAAGATTGGCTATACCGTTTGCGGTTTCAAACGCAGACAACTCCAGCAACTCAGATGGCTGAATCATTAAGTACATTAATGGGTACTGTGAGATCAGAGATCACAGACAGCGAGAACGGCTGTCAGTGACCAATCTTGGAAAAAAAGATATGATCATTGGCTATGACCATCTGAAACGCCATAACCCGGAGATAGACTGGGAATGAGGCAAATGGAGATATACCAGGTGTCCTGAAGGCTGTGTCCCAGGAGTTCGTAAAAATAAACCAACTCGAGAAGAAGTTGTTGAACTCGATTTACCTGACGCATTGTCATGGGATCAATTATTGGA